>JAACJT020000036.1:13749529-13781906 GCA_009936485.2 Gymnarchus niloticus
GGGGGGGGAGGGGGGGGTGGTGGGGGAGGGGGGGGAGAGGGAGGGGGGAGGGAGGGAGGGGGGGGGGGGGGGGGAGAGGGGGGAGAAGGGGAGAGGGGAAGAGAGAGAGAGAGAGAGCAGACACATTAAGCAGAGTCTCGGAAGCCAAAGGACATATAGCCATGACGAGCAGCTGGTGGCGCCTCACCCGAGAGTGAGGTGCTTGGGGTGACGGAGGCCACAGGTATCTGAGGCATAGAGGCACTGGAGAAGGAGCTGTAGGAGGCTCCACCGCCACCGCTGCCGCTAGTGATGGGGGAGGCTGAGGACGTCACAGGGGAGCTCTTCTCCCCCAGGCTGGGGGAATTCTCCCAGGCCTTACGAGCCGACTCCATCTGTCGACACACAGGCAGCATGCCTTTGCGTCAGATCGGGAGGCTGCCGACAGCCAAATGAGATGCCAAAAGGACCATACCTTCAGGGTGAGGTCCACAGTAGCTGGAGAGACCGTGGTGAGACTGGAGCTCTGCTGCAGGGCTTCCCGGCGGGGTAGGGGCAAGGTGTGAGGCAGTGCCACCTAAAGGACATGAGGAGAATATACTCCAGCACCAGGTCACAGCTCTCACTCCTAACAGACTCGAGACAGACATGTGGGCCAAGCTGATAAACCCCAGGGTAGATACTCACACTGGGTACAAGGGTCTCCTCCATCTTACCACTGCCTGTGGGGACACTGTCAGCCAGAGAGGATGATGGGGTAGTGTAGTCCATCACAGACTCCTGGGGATGAAGGACAGCCATTTACCACCTCCCTGAAAATACTAAATCCCAAAAAGCAAACAGCCCAGGCCAGCAACAAAACCAGTAACAGGCTGAATGCAGAATTATTACGCAGATATTTGTTTTACTTGTACCTTCTAATCAGGCCAATATTTATAATCCAGAAGAATCACGAATTATGAATGACTTGAAAAATAGAGCATGCTCAGTATTTTGTCTGAGCACTTCCCATTAGGAGTTCAACAGGAAACTGGATATCCCCCTGGGCAGAATTAGGCAAATTAAACAGCCCAAAGACACCTTAAAAAAAAAAAAAAAAGTTAAATGCCTGGAAAGCAAAACCATCAAGATAGCCAAGCCTAACTTTTAAAACGTTACCATGGTACAACTAAGGGTTTTGTGGCCAACAGTCAAGGAAGTGTGTAGAGAGATGATGCAAATCATCTGTGAATGGTTTATGAAATTTATTAAGCGACAGACTTCCAGAATCCCTTATGCATCAAGTGCCCCTATTTTTCAAAATGGCAATTTGCACGGAATCTTCAGACATACTAGATGCAGGTACCATTCCTAAGGTCACAAAAGGCTCAAACACAACCTTCACTCAAACGCACACAAGTTAAAAAGAATGGGCAGGAAAACATCAAAACAGATTTTACAGATTCTTTGGACATAGTCATGTGGAAAAATTAACACCCCATGGAAATTGTTAATTAAATTTGGACAAGCAAACATGGAAAAAGCAAGCAGATCCTTACATTTATCACACCTTCAAATCAACAAAATTAGATGTACCAGATTAGCTGCAGGTGGAACCTGTCTTATTTAAACCTGACATCTATGGTCTGGTATTCTCTCTGTTAATGAAGTGTGTGGTGTCATCACGCTAAGATCTAAGTAGCTCTCTAAGGCCTTCAGAAAAAAAGGTTATGGATGTCTATCAGTCTGACAAGGGATTTACAAATATCTCAATTATATGCAAAAAAATCATTCCGATATAAGGAAAAAAACTAAGTGGCATAGATTTCAAATGACTGCTGATTTGTCCAGGACTGGCCGTCCCAGCAAATTCAGACTGAGAGCTAACTGTTTGATGGTAAAACATCTCCATGACGCCCAAAATTTCATCACAGGATCTGCAGGTAACTCTTGCAACTGTAGGTGGGAAAGTGCATGTCTACAATTAGAAAAAGAACTGAAACTTTCAACAGGATAGATCCTAAGCACACTAGCAAATCTACCAAGGAATGGCTCAAAAAGGAGAAACGAACAGTTATGTAATGGCCTAGTCAAAGCTTAGATTTGAACCCCATTGACAAGTTGTTTGGGGAGATTTGAAATTGGCAGTATACTCAAAAAAACCCTCAAATATCTTACAACTGAAGGAATTTTTCATAGAAGAGCGGTCAAAGATTTCAGCAAGCCGGTGTCAGAGACTGCTGGACAATTATGCAAAATGCCTACAAAAGTTATTTCTAGTAAAGGGGGCCAAGGGTGTACTTCACAGAAAATTACATTTAATATTTTTGTTGAATATATGATTGAAAATGCTAATTTTCCTTGTCGCTTTGTTCCAGTACATCAAATTTATCTGTGGGCAGTGTACTGAAGAGGGTGAAATGTTTGCTTAAGTATGTTGGGGGAAAAAAAAAAAAAAAAAATTTCATTGAGGTGTACTTTATTTTCCACGACTGTATGAGATGAGTGACACCACGGTCCCAACACATAGGCCTGTGGATGGCACACAAGCCAAGATCCATCCCTCACAATAAGGGGCAAAAGCCTTTCTGAATTAACAGGGTGGAGAAGGAGGGATGGCGTGAGTTGTGATTATCAGTGAGGAACTTGTAGGACCTTTTACTTGCAGATGGTATAAAGATCAACTCCAAAATCTACTGCCAATTTTTAAGATACCTTCACACAGGGGTACAAGTAGTCATCAGGAGTTTTTAAAAAGGTTACAGTATTTATGCCAGATAATGCCCCTTCCCCATGCAGTGAAGTATTCCACACATGCAAGCCTTTCCTGGCCAATCAAAGGTAAATGAAATTATGACCTGGCCCCCTTCATTAGCCAGTGAGAACTACAGTACCTTACTAAAGAGAGAGAGAGATCTACCAAGGTGGCAAGCTGTGATAGTGTGTGGTAAAATCAACTTGACTGGTTCAATGGATAACAGAGACTTGTGATGGTCATTGAGAAAAGCGACTGCACATAACCTTAAACATGGAACATTAAATTAAAAAGTGACTGGCAAATCTATATGAAGTTATTCAATTATTTCTGATAATGGTGTTTCTCAGTGCGTAAATTGTGCACACTAATACGTTTAGTTTGTGACGAACAAATGCACATCCTTTAAATTTACTTTGAGCAAAAGAATGTTATCACTGTCAAAGACATGCTGAAGACTGCCATCAGGAATAGCACATGCCTTTCAATTATGCACAGTGTAAGCTATGCTATACTCAGGCCGCCTACATTTTCATTAAGCAATGTAATCAAGCGTCTGTCCTGAAATCTGAATCACACCCAGTAACTTCATGTCAGCACTTGCAGCTTGGTTAAGGAGACAGAATCGGGTGAACCCCTACCACCACCCTCCCACCCGAAGGCGATTTACCTTGGAGCCGCCGCCATACTCGGACGACGGGACAGCCATCATGCCATCGATGTCGCCCCCGAGCTCAGGCACCTTGCCCTCCTTGTTTGGGGAGCTGGGGTCGGCTCCCCGGCCGCCCACGGGCCCAGGCTTGTCCAGAGGCTCGCTGTCAGCTGGCCGGCAGTCTTTGGCCTTGCGGTTCTTCAGTGAGCGCTCCTTGCCGATGGGCCCCGGCTTGTACTCTTTCATCTCAGGGGTACTCAGCTCAGGCAGCTGGGGGGGACAGCGGATCCATGTTACCCATTACGGTTCACATCTTCCTACACAGGGGATGATGGCGCTCCTGCCTCAGTAGGAGTAAGAAGAAGGAGGCAGTAGCAAAGGCGGGTACCTTCTGAGCCTTGATAGGCCCAGCGCGGGGAGGCTTCGCCTGCTGCTCCTTGGGCTCCGGCAGCTTGTTGTCTGTGCTCTTCTCCAGGAGCGTGGGGACGCCGTCGCTGTCTGTGCTGCCTGCCGAGGATGGCGCTCCGAACTGGATGGTGTCCATGCCAAGCTCGACACCACCTTCGGTGACCGCCTTAGCTGCCTGTTTCCACACAGGGAACCCCGTCAGGCGATGGCACTCCACGACATGTGGAGCACTTACAGACAGCGGTCAGTCTCACCTCCGGTGGGACGCTCCCAGCAAACGACGTGAGGGGCTTGTTCCAGGCACTGACTGAGGGGGGCTGGGGGGGGCTGATGGGTCCCACTGCAACACATGGCAATACAGATCTGTATTACAGCTGCTACACATGGAGTCCCCTTCAAGACATCCTAAAAACTGCCAGGTTACTTCATTTTCAGGAGATCTCAGCTACATGGCACAGCACTCATCCAGCATGCAGGTCCTTTAGTAAACACTTCTGAGATGGAGGACAGAGGGACGTGCTCCAACCCCTCCAAACTGGGACTCACGTTTCTTGATGTCGGACAGGACAGCAGGGCTGCTCATCTTGTTCTCCCAGAGCTCGGTGCCTAGGGCGCCATTGGCCTGTCCTGCTGGCAGGGTCTTGCCAGGACAGTCGGAGGCCAGTGGGAGAGACGCGGAGCCCTCTGGTGGCTGGGGGGCGCTGGTGGAGGGGGCACTGGGTGGAGGAGCAGGTGAAACCTGCTGCTGCTTCTTGGCAAATCTGGGGGGTAGTTTGGAGCCCCCGGCTCGGCCTTTCTCGCCAGAGCCCTTCTTACTCCAGTTCTGTGGGCGAGGGTGCCGGGGAAGTCAGGAAAAGGGAACACGATGTTCGCCAGGATGACGGCAGTGGATCTCTGGGGCCCAGTGACTCACCTGCACGGTCAGCTCCTCCTTCTTCCGCCTTTCCTCATCCTGCAGACGCTTCTGCTGCTTGCGTGACACCACCTCGGTGAAGCCGTCGTCGTTGGCATTGGACTGTGGGTCCTCCAGGGTCGTGACCTCAGGGTGGTCATCGATGATCACCACGCCTGGGGTGACAAGCATCAGCATTATGTCCACCAGACCCGTGACGGTTTACGCCCAGCCCACCCGACTGACAGAGCCACTCACTGGCATAGTTGTTCAGGTCGAACTGAGAGAGGGCATCAGACTTCTCCTTGGGCTTCTTGGCGGCCTGTTTCACATCATCCTTGCGGCGAGCTGCTAAGTCCTTAGGCAGTCGCTGGGGTTGGACCCCGTGCGCTGTGTCCATGTTCTGGGCAGCTCTGCCGGTTGGATGGAAATCAGTCAGTTCGCAGCCTGCTCCTTGAGTGGCCTGAGCACAGAGGCCCCCATGGTCAGGGGGAATGTGAGAAGGGAGGGGGCAGACGTAAAACAAGAAGGAGCTCCCAGGAGGTGTGGGTCTAAATCAGCCAGCTACTTGGCTGTGTGTAGTGTGCAACTTTGCAGATAATGCTTTACAGAATCTGGCACAGCTGTTATACAGTGGAGCCTGATGAAAACCACTAATGGCTGACCAGGAAAAACATTAGTAGAGCACAATATTAAAATAACCCTCTAACTTGAGACAGACTACACAAAATGTTACATGAGGCTTGACTGAAACACTACAATGAATCAAAAGGTGAAACGCCTGGACAAGAGGCAACTGCAGCCAGAGGCAGGAAGGGACCAGACCAGTAATAAGAAGGGCATGTAATAACCATGAAGCCAAACGACAGCACGGAGAAGAGTAACCATTTAACCATGACCCCCAGCGACCTACAACCTAAAAAAACTCCTCAATGAGCCCTGCCACTCACCCTCGGCGTGCCGCCTTGGCCCCCGATCCTCCCCTGCGCTCGCCCTTGCCTCCTGCATACCCCCGCCCCGCCTTGGTCCCAGCATTGCCCCTCCGATTCTGGCGATCGCCTGGACGTTGGCTGGAGAAACTCCTCTTGGCAGGGGTGGATGCCTCCCTTTTGAGGACTGTGCTGCTTTCCAAGCCCAGGGGGGCTGTGGAGGAAGTTGAGGAGGCAGGGGGGGCAACCGTGTCGGAGGCCCCCTTCTTCTCCTCCCGCTCCCGGCGCTCATTGAAGTCACTGCTCTCTGATGCCGTCTCCCACTCCTCGTTAGCCTGGTCTGAAGAGTTCTGATTGGACAGATCTGGGGATTTGCTCACAGTAGCAAGGACCAAGGGTCCCGTCTCTGTGGGGGGGCCAGCGGCAGTGGCCTCCGAGGCAGCGGCCTCTGATGCAGGTGGGGAACCCACCAGGACTTTGGTGGTGGCTGCAGGTGCAGGGATGGGGACAGGCACCACAGGAGACTCCTCCTCGGCCATCACTGCTGCCTCACGTTCTTTCAGCCTCCGAAAGCGTGGAGGCTTGTCCTGTCTGGGTGGCCGCGCCGGCCGCGGCCTACGTGGCCGCTCACGAATGGCTGCTCCCCCTTCAACAAACTTCCTGGCTTCGAACTTGGCCGACCTTCTGTCCGCTGGTGAGTTCTCCTTGCGGGAGGCTTCGGCCTCTTCTGGATGGAAGGTCTCCATTGGCTTGCTGGGCCACTGCGACTCCCCCCTGGCTCCAGCCCTCCTTGGGGGAGCGGGTCTGGGGGCCCCTCTCTCTCTTGCTCCGCCCCTGCGGCCATATGGCCCGCCTCGCCCACGTCGAACCGGCTCTCCCTTGAGGAGGAATCCAGGCTTGGACCTGCCCTCCTCTTCCCTGGACGGGGCCTTATCGGTCGTACTGGCATTAGAGGCTCCACCCACTAGCCCAGAGGTTCCCTTTGAACTTCTGCGCACCTCGCCAAGATCCCTGCGAAGTGGCTGGCCAGGCTTGGTGCTGGGTTCCCGGTCCGAAGGCCCGGTGTCGCTGGCTGAGTCACAGCCCTCGCTCTCTGAGTCCGTGTCAGAGCCACGCCGCCGCCGCCTCTTGGGCAGCACCTCAAAGTCCGAGCTCTCACTGCGCGTCTCACTCTCCTCCCGGCAGCGGAAAGCAGCGCCTCCAGAGGCGCTCAGCGGTAGATCAGGCCGAGAGCAGGCTTCCCTGTAAGGGTACTCCCCTCGACTGCGGCCCCGGCCACCCCGGGCCCTGCCTCCATAGCTACCGCGGTAACTGCGACCGCGGGAATAGTACTCCCCGCGGCCCCGGCCTCTGTAGCTGGACTCAGTGGCCCAGTCCCGGTCCTTCTCCTTGTCCCGCTCTTCCCTCCGGTGGGTTCGTGGAGGGAGGCTTGACTCCTTCCGAGGAGGGAGTTTGGCTTCCAGGGTCTTGTCTCCAGCCGGAGCTTTGTCTGCCTTCTCCTCTCGAGGTACAGGTGTCGGGGCCCCCACAGGAGGCTGTGGGCCACGGACTTTACTGGACCCACTGTTCGACAGCTCCTCCTGTTCACCAGGGGGTGCCACCACATCCCTCTTGCCTTCAGGGGGCTGTTTCTGGCTCTCCCTCTTGACACGCTCGCCCCGCTCGTGCCGCTCCTCCTTCTCCTTGCGCTGCTCGCGCTCCTCCTTCATGTCCCGGAGAACAGGCTTCTTGATAGGTCCCGAGCGCCGCACCGGACGCTCACCTGCCAAGCCCTCCCTGCGCCCCTGGCCCGAACGTGCACCCCAGCGTGTCTCTGACGATTTGGCTTTGCTGGAAACAGACGGGGGCACTTTCTCTGCCTTGTGCAGGGCCTCCGCAGGGGGTGTCGCCCGGCTGCCACCGGAAGACCCCAGGGAGAAGGCTTCCTTGTGTGGCTTCTCCTCCGACTGCTCCCCCGTCTCACAGAGATCCTGGGTCTTTGGAGAAAGGCAGCTGCCCTCCGATCGAGGCTCCTCCAACTTCAGAGAGTGACCAGACCCATGCGACACAGTCCTCTTGAGCCCAGCTCGGCCCACCTCCTCAGCCTCCCCAGGCTCCTTCAGCTCAAAGATGGGCTCCCCAGGACCCCTGTCAGCGAGCAGGAGGCCTGTCACATCCACCTGAGGAAAGGCTGAAATGGGCTCTGCTGGGAAGAAGTCACTCTTTCCCCGTGGCTCCAGTTGACCATGCTCCAGGCTGTAGGCAGCGGGCAGAGCCCTCTCCAGATCCACTCCTGGGTCCAGCCTGCAGGGAGGGGAAGCAACACATGTTTATAGTATGGAAGTGAAGAACTGCACAGAAAGCTTCTGAAGAGTAACAGGAGGAAGCTGAGCAGGAAGATAGGTAGCTCCTGTTCTCAGCTTCCTCCCAGAAGCTCTCCAATTCCCTAGAGAGCAAGATCCAACCTTCACAGCTCACCCCAAACAGCAGGATGCCAGCTTCCCTTACCCGGCTTCTTTGGTCCCATCCTGCCCTTTGGGGGGTGTAACAGAGGGCAGAGGCTCATAAGCGTCTGAACCCCACACCGTGCGGGGCTCGCTGGAGAGGCCATGCTCTTGCGTGGGACGCTGGGCGTGCTCAAAGGAATCTGACCCTGGTGCGACACTGTCGGTTGGGTCTCTGCGGACTACTTGCTTCGGGGGCATTCTCCCTGAGGGGGCATGAACAGAACAGTGCAGGGAATGGTGATGTAACAGTTAATCAGGATTTGGTTAGGTTTTACTTAGAATCAGAGTGACATTTTATGACGACAAAATGACAGTATTAAAAATGCTTACCAACCATGGGGTGTGAAGGACACTGAAGATGACCAAATTAGCAGACTAACAGACATTCGGATGGGGAATTCTGGTCAATATACCTGACAACATGGGGGTCATGTCCAGGGCAGGACGGCCCGACATCATTCGGGGGTCCATGTATGATTGCATCATGAGCCAGCGGGGGTCAAAACCCATGGAGGCCAGGTGCTGAGGGTGTGGCCCCAAGGGCTGATAGAGCGGCCGGTGATGCGGGGATGGAACTGGAGCCCCAGAGGGGGAAACGGCGCCGCCCTGCTGTTGCTGCTGCTGCCACTGCTGTTGCTTCAGCTGCTCCTGAATGAAGTTAAATTTCAAAATGTCCACATGCCAAGGAAGTTGTCTAAATTAAAAGAAAGGACGAAATGGTCTCCTTGTCCCTGAAGAGGATGGACACCATACCTGTTGTCTGAGGAAGCGAGGAGGCAGTGATTTCTGAAACTGCTTGGAGTACCCGGAGGTGAGGGAGGGGCGCAGGGCTGTCCCCGAGTCGCCTTCAGCCTCAGGAGTGAGCGCTGGAGCATCCTCATAAGAGATGGGTGCTGGGGGCTTCTCGCCTGAATATAAACCATTTGCCCATTTTAGACTGAGCCCAGTGAGCAAATAAGTGCTCAGTGTCAGCCGAAAAGCACTGATGAAAGCACCCCTTACCCCGTCTTTCTTGGAGGGTGACCCCATCTCCCACAGATGCAGGCTCCGCTGGGCTGTCCTGTCTGGCAGGCTCCTCCCCCTCACCCTGGCTGCAGGCTGCCCCCTCTGGAGGGTCAGGCTGGAAGACTGTAAACTGATCCTCATCCTCTTGGGTGGGATCTGCTTCCTCCTGAGGCGTGATAGGGGTGATGGGGGCTGCTGCCGTGTCCGTGACCGTCCCGACACTCTCCTCCCGCGATGAGGTAATGCAGGATGGGGCCTGGCCCTCAGAGGGGCGGAGTTTCTCATTGAGCCGTTTCAGCTTTTCAGCACAGGCGGCCAGCCGCTGCTCTTCCTCACGACGCTCCTCTTCTTCACGCCGCCGCCTTGCCCGCTCCACTGCTTCAGATACCTCCGACTGCTTCTTCCGCCGCTGACGCCAGACCTCAGGATCCTCTTCCCCGACTGTCTGTTTTCCTTGCCGGGGGGTGCCTCCTGCCACACCACGGCCCACCTGTGCCTGGAGAGTGGTCAGAACCAGTTCAGACCACCGTGACAGCCCACCACAGGCAGTGACAGCAGCAGTGAGTACAGGCTTGGCTGACCTACCTGATACTCCTGCTGCTGCCCTGCCTTGCTGGGCTGCAGCCTGCCACCAGGGGACACGGCCCGGGGGTCTCCACTGTCTACCCACGAGCCCTTGCTGCCACCTCGGTCCTCGGGACCTTCCGCAGCTTCGGTGCCTCGCTGTCGCACGCGTTCCACCTTGCCCATCCAGTCCCTGGAGGGAGACGATGTGAAATGGTCAAGCTTGATCCAAAATGAAAAAATGCTGAAGTCCGAGTGATGGTGACATCAAATTACCAGCCCTAGTCTGGCATGGGGGACTAACCTACCAGTGACCATGCCTCCTGGCATTCAATAGCCACATCACCCATAACCCTAAACAGGGCTGTAATCAGAAGGCAGGCCCCTCACCAGTTCTCCGCCTTGTCTTTTCCAGACTGATTTTCCTCGTCGTCACTGAAATTCAGCTTCTCCGTGTAGTCAACCTCCATCTGGGCACCTGGAGAAGAGGGGCAGGCTTGAGAATGGGCTGGCACCCCTCCCCCACCCCTGGTCTCCCCCCACGGTCGTCCCTACCGGCCCAGCCCTCATCAGCTTCGGTGTCCAGGTTGTCCAGCTCCTTCAGCTCTGTGGCACTGATGATGGAAGGTCGATCGGGGTCTTGGGGCCAGGCCTGGGGGGGCCGACCTGCGGCCCGCAGGCCTCTGGAGGCACAGCAGAGCGAAAAGCAGTGCTGTTGGCACCATAAACTTTGCAGCAAGCAGGTCCCAATGGAGCGGAAAGGCTGATCTAACAAAACCACACTGGAGACACTTAAACAGCTTGATCTTAGGGCTTCTAACACAAACACCAGCCTTCAATGAGGCAGCCAATGCCTTCAGAAAGTTGAGGAAATCCCTGGAGCAGCCACTAACTGCCACTCTTTTTCTCAGGAGCTGTACGTGAATGGACTCAATACTCACTTGGCTCCATCCTGCTGCGACACAGTGGGTCTAAGGCTGCTTGGAGGGAGGCTGTAGGACATTCTGGGGTAAGCATGAAACATCTGGGGAGGGGGAATAAAACAAGTCAATGCACCCTGGACTTTTGTGGGTACAGCTCTGTGTTCCAGGACACACCAACACTCACGTAAGGTGGCATCATGCTGCTGAAGGGGGGGGGGAACTGGGAGGGTGCCCCCGCCTGGCCTGGCTGACCACCGTTCAGCTTGGGCTGAGCACAGGGGGGCAGCCTTTCTCGGGCTTCCTTCTTGTCCTTGCGAGGCTCAGTGGCCACCAAGGTTGGGGAAGGCGTGCTGCGGCCACCTCCTTCCTCGGGCGCCTTGCTGTCCATCTCTGAGGGGTTTGGCGCCGTGTTCAGATTCCGGCCACCGCCCTCACGCCAGCTGCCCACATCTGCAGAGAGAGCAAGGGGGCAGTAGGTATCTCTACTCTTGGGGAGCCTAGCTATAGCATCCCCCCTCCTTTGGCTTGTGCCGACTTACTCTGCGGTCTCAGGCTCGGACCCGGGCCATATGGCTCCTCCTCCTGCTCCCCAGGTTTGCTGGACTCACCAGCTGCCTGCAGGCTGGGGAACTCCTGCTGGAAGTGGCTGTTGACTCGGACCGGTCCTGAAACACACCGGGGCAGCTGGCCAGTCAGCAGGGCCTACACCCCTGGAGCACACCCCCCCCAGTTTTCACACATCTCCTTCATATAGGATTTCCTAAGAGCCTTGGGACATGTATTATGACAGGCGTGCCGTGCCGATTAATGAGCTATGCTGAAAACCTGAGCTACAGAGAACAGGCACAGTAACTAAACTGTTTTGTGTGGCAGTTGCACTGCTAAGTGACAATAGGGCTAGCAGGGGGCACCAAAGGATCCAAAGCAGAAACCAGGGTCAAGGGTCACTTACCGTCTACCTGGCCAGGTTGCTTGTTGGCTGCCCAGGAACGACTGGGTCCAACAGATGCCTCCAAAGGTTGAGAGGTCCCTTGTTTGGTAGGAGGGGGTGGAGTTTCCTGTTGCCTGGTGGGAGTGGGGTTACATGCCACATTAAAAAAAAAAAAAAAAAAAGCACTCAATGCTAACACAGATTCCAGTGACTGCTTCGCTTATGCCTTCTGCTCATCACAAATGGGGGTGGGGGGAGCGTGACCTAAAAACTTGGCAGGTCATTTATGAGACCCCCAACAACATATCCAAGTTTCAGAGTTTAAAAAGGGAGACTAAGCATGGCCTCGCAGCATTTTTTGAAAAGCTTCTCCCCTTAAGTCCACATTTCACGGAAATGTGCTGTTAGGGCAGTCCGCTCTCACCGCTCGTCGCTGGGTTGGTCCTGCCGAGATGCCCAGCCGCTGCCGTCCCTGGGTACGATGTTCACGTTGGGATCGTTGCCTTTGTTCTCGGCCTTCAAGCTGGGCAAGTTGGCTGGGGGGGGCATGCGCCGACTGACAGCAACTTTGCCCAGGCTCTGGAGCCCATGTCTGGCAGCGACTGCAGGGAAGTCAGATCGTGGCAGTCATTCATATTGACCGCAACTCATAGTCAGTCAGGATGCTCAGAATCAGCAGCTGAATGACTCTTCTTGGTTCATGTTTCGGTAATCATGACCCAGATTTGGTACCCTATTCAGTTTGCTTTCAACTGCAAGATTTTTTAAACATGGACCTCAATACACTGAGTTGTTCAAAGTGAGTGTGCCTTTATATCATTAAAATATCCTCAAATTACTGAAGTTATTCCCAACATAAATGCAGACAATCTATAAAAAACAGGAATCCCATATTATTTGGCCCATCACTCACATATGGCACTTTCACAAGTCCTACATAATCCATACTGCCAACGGTGTTCACTGGAGAGGCAGCAACCCCAATGTGCATCCACACACCCAATTCACAAGCTGGGCCAAACAGGTTTTCAACATCCAGCACCCCAAGTTCTCTTAATTGTATGCTACAGAAACACATCACCTTCATTAGACTATACTGCACCCTACAGCACAAGGGAAGTTATGGAGGAATGGCTGATGAATGTTTCACTCATCTCTGAAGAGCTCCAGCAATCATTTTACTGTTCTGCAGCACTGCATGCGAAAAGAACCTCCAGCCTGAGCTTCTCAGTGCATTTCTCCACTTGACAGGAATGGAAGATGGCTTAATCATCACAGCATTTACAACCCAACTTAATGGCAAATGCAAAATGCTTTTTCCCCCGTCAAAGGAAGGAAACTTACCTGCTGTTTTTTGGGTCTCCAAAGACTTGCCCTTGTAGGTGTTGAAAAGGCTAAGGGTTGCATACTTGGTCTTGCCATCCTTTGCCTTGGTGTTTTGCCCTGACTTCTCTGACATTTCGCTGGAAACTCATTGAGTCTGTTCCCCTGGCCTCAGCCCTCAGAACCAGCCTCCTGTCAGGAGATTGACAAAAATAAGGCTCAGGCACAGACTCCAATTCACAATCAGCTCTAGCACTCACGAGCCCAATGGAGTCAGATCAGATTATCTCCATGACACTACCTAGACCTGTTCACACATTTCTATACATTCAAATACACAATTTAACGTCAAACGATAATTAACATTTTAAAGTGTTTGCGGTTATCATACAGTTTATAGATGCTACAAAACAGAGACACATACAGGAAAGCATCAGAGCAGTGAAGGATGTCAGCAAGCTTGACAGCTCCTTCCTCAAGACCCCTCATTTTTGCATTCTAGAAATACCAAGCTACCCAAAATGGGCGAACAACAGGAAGCACAAGCTGTGGAGATCACTTAGGGTGAACTAAAGCTAGTTACACGGGAATTGACTGTTTTTAGACTGTTTGGGGGCAGGAGGGCTGGCACTAGTCGGAACAGCAGCTTCCTGGGAAGCTTCTTTGTAACTGACAGTGCAATGTCAAAGGGGGCACGCAGAAAGCATGCCCTCTATCCCCTCATCAGTCCGCTTTAAAATGCAAGCTCTACTGTGGAGGAGACCAGACCACTGCTATATCCCAGCAGTTCCTTCACAAGGCAAAGGCTCCACCCCCATCCCCGCAAAGCCAGGACATGTCACCTCAACCTCTGCTGTCAAATTGTGCTCAACCATATGCTTGTGGTACAAGCTGTAAAGGAGCACATCACTGACAAAAACTAATGTGTCAAAGATGGCTTAATGTCCACCCGCTACAATGTAGAAACTCAAACAGGCAGGGAGCAGCCGATATCGATTGGGACGTTTGCTATGTGGGGGAGGGGGGGAGCAGGACACTACAGGTGACATAGCCACAGAACACCAGAGAGATGCTCTTCAACTGGACATGAACAGCCACGCCAACTGACAAGCTTCTCCTTCCTCCACCGTGTTGACGATGCCAAGCCAGCCCCAGGCGGAAACACCCCAATCCCCGCTCGATCCCAGAGTGACTGTTTTGTGTATGTCCTATCCCAATCAGACCTCACATTGACAGTGGCTTTCTAAGCAGGCAGCCATTAACGCCCCTAAGTTCGACTAGTAAAGGGATGCAGCTAAAGGCAGCGGTCTCACTGACATAAAACACTTCATCAGAACTCCTATATCGCTCTGTGCAGCGAGCCTTTTTCTGCCCGGTTGCCGGACCTTTGCGGCCGTTCCTGGGACTCGCACATGTTCCCCTCTCCCCATCTCCACTCGGTCACGTAACGGCGAACTGAACGCCGACTGCATTACAGTATGTGCCTCGACAGCATGTCGCAGGAGATATATAGCTCTGGCGACCAAAACAAATCATGTTATAAATTTCACAGTAGGTTCAGGGCCGCAGCTCTTCCTGTATGTTTTATAGCCATGTATTTGGTACCTGGTCTGCATCCTGACGTAGTCGCATAAAACGGCGCGCCATGCCACTGACATTCCCGGCCTCATACATGCTGTATATACCGCCAGTAATTTCAAACCTCTTCATCCTTACGATCCCCCACGAATGTGCATGATGCTCGGTACCCCTAGACCTATACAGTGTGTTTTTATAACGATCATTGAAAACGAGCTGTGCAGCTCTTAACGAAACACAGGTTTTGCTTTCGTTTACACGAAATCGGGTCAATCCGAGGAGCCAACAGTACAACCTGACTCATCTTTAGCCCAAAGGAGCCCTTGCGACATCCCCCAAAAATGACATTCTTGGAATAATCCTTAAGACAACTGGAAATGGATGGTCGGGAGCCGAACAATTAAAACCAGAGGTTATTCAGTGGTATTGTGAGGGCCACACCGCGATTAACAAAAGACGGCCGGCTATGACGCCGTGTCTCTATCCCAGCCACCTGGTCAGAAAATGGGTGCGTACAGCATGCTGCCTCAATACGGTTAACATGGTGGTTGAGGAAATTCTCTCTAAGACTGTCACCGAGACCACCACAGCATCACTGCTTCCTCCGACAGAGATAAAAAAAAAAAATGGCTGATTACAATTCTGAAAGGTTAGGCGAAACAGTAACCCGACGGGCGCTGACCGGCGGCAACCAGCGGGTCGGATGATGCAGGACCGTCCCCGCCGACCGCGGCCTTTCGCCCGTACAGGCTAGTGCGGCACAGCCCTCGACCCTCGGGCCGTACCTTCCACACGAACTAACGGACAATAGCGCTGACGCTGACAGCGAGGCGAGCTAACGAGCTAGCCGGCTAACCGGGTATAACTGACCAGCTCACGCCGGAGACGTCTTCTCCGTCGCCGGGGAGCTGCAGGTCAGTCTACACCCGGCACCGCCGTCGCTTCGCGACACACGCGTTCATCCTGACCATGCGCCTGCACGGCGGCTTTCTCAGACGCCTACCCGCCTCCGCCGGTCCCGTCTCCTTTTCTCGCCGAGCAGGCGTCCGACTCCGGCCCGTCCCTTCAGGCTCCGTGTGGCTTGCTTGACTGGGCCCTGTCGATCTGTCGGTCTGTCCGCTGTCCTCGCTTCCTTTACGGGGTCCCGTGTGAGAGAGGGACACTGGGTGCCTCAGTCGATGCTCGTCTCCCTTTCCGTCTTCTCTCACTTAAATGCACCGCTCTCTTTTCCCCCCCTCACTTTCCCCCCTTAATTCGCTTTTATTATTGTTAATTTTACCCAAACGCGGTGTCCCGAGAGACAGAGCGGTTGGAGTCGAATGAGGCCCCGCTCGCGCCGCGGCCTGTCGCGCGATCAAAGATGGCAGACGGCCAATCCGCGGCTGCCTGACGTCATCGCGTAAGGACGGCGGCTGCGGCGTCAGTTACCAGTGCAGTCGGGACAATCTGGTTTAACTCGGACATGATTGTGCAATGATTTCGGAGCCTGCCTTATCTGAGCCGTGTGAGAGACGCGCATGGCAATGGAGATCGGCTTCGCTCTAGACAATGAACCGCCTCGAATCTGAAACGTTTTAGTGGATGGGCAATGGCACGATGCCTACTAAACCAATAAACAAAATACGTGACGAAACATTTCTCCGCAAACCGTGTTGTGCAAGCAAACATAATATACATAAAA
Organism: Gymnarchus niloticus; assembly: GCA_009936485.2. Taxonomy (NCBI): domain Eukaryota; kingdom Metazoa; phylum Chordata; class Actinopteri; order Osteoglossiformes; family Gymnarchidae; genus Gymnarchus; species Gymnarchus niloticus. The sequence continues at coordinate 13,765,615 of JAACJT020000036.1, forward strand.
TATATTTAATAACAAATAGCAGTACGTAACAGAAAACGCTGGTAACAAATAGACAAAATATTATAATAATACTCATAACTATTCATAACTAATACGTTAGTCATTGCAGCTGAATGGGACCTGGCAATTTATTTTGACATTTGCAAAAAGTATGCAAAGCATATACATATATATATAATAGGAGTAACAGTATATGCAAATAAATGAACATAAATATTCTTGACGTGTCGCCATCTCCCTGTAGGACTGTTGGTGCTTGTGGTTCGGGAGCTTCTGTCAATGGTACTGTACAGTGTAGCGCATTCTTTCTAATGATTTCTTTGGGACCTCAAGTGTCACGATGAAGAGCACCACCCACTGAGTTGAGTTTATTTCCGCTGCGAAATAAACCGGAAGGTTTCAGTAGTCAAAAATAACTCCGTTCGGATGTTAGTCCCCACCCCAGAAATGATATCCCCACATTTCCTGTCCATGACACCAGCAAAATTCCTTATCACCTTTTACCATCGTCATTCTAAGGTATGAGACTGATATAGTATACTGAATACAGTCATGGTATTTAGTTTTAGTATTCAACTTAGTTTCATATATCTCTAATGCGATCAAAATATCGTGAGAGCATAGAAATGAATAGCACGGCACAGAAGGAATTTAGTCTTTTAAAAATTACATTTCATTATTAGGTTATTGCATGTGTTGTAGTATTCCGTAAACTATGTGAAGAAATTGGATGAACCGTAATCGGCAACGGGAAATGTAACAAAGACGCGTGTAACTGGAATGATGTAGCTCGATGCACTCTACACCCTCCAGTAAGGAGTCATTTGCGCTTCAGGACTGAGCGAGGTTTTTAGTTGCGGGTGAATGTCATTTTGAGGAAGCGATAGTGCGCTTTCTGTTGCAATTCCCATTCTCGCCACCAGAGGGAGGTAGTGGACTATTAGTACGTATCTATTTCTCCGGTTTGCTAGTAATGCCGCCCGTACCAGTGAAATATGTTAATATTTGGTAACATCGTATATACGAGTGAAATAATTTAATACCCCTTAATAACGTCGCGTATACGAGTGAAATTATACAATACCCTTTACTGATTTACGGCCAAATATGACTGATTATTTGCGATTAAGAATAACAAGAGTTGAGCGTGGGGGAAAATCACCCGCTCTTGTCCGCAGTCCGCACCTTCATTCCAAGACGTGCTCAGATATTTCCGTGCGTGATCATTCAATTTAATTTAATTCAATTTTATTTATATAGCGCCTTTAACAAGAAGCACTGTCACAAAATGCTTTACATAGTCCCGGGCCCAGAGTCCCCAGAGAGTAAGCCAAAGGCGACAGTGACAAGGAAAAACTTCCTCAGGAGGAAGAAACCTTGGGAGGAACCAGACTCAAGGGGGAGGCCCATCCTTACAACACAATATGAAACAATATGAGGTATAACAGTCAGATCATCTCCTTACATCGCTTCAGTTTGACCCTTTGTCCATTATTTATTTGTGTTACTATGTCTTCAGCCGAGCATCGGTAGAGTATGCAAAATATAAGTATAAATAGTTAATTCACGAGGTTACAGATATCCCCCTACCGAGCAGCCAAATGCATTCCAGGATATCAGCTCGTAAGACGAAATCTACCAAACTGGAGATGCAATTACCATATATTTCAAAGTGCAGAATAAGAAAGTGATTTTAAACAGGGATAAATCTATGCGATATCTAGAGTCACTGAGCTGTTTTGTATTTTACTTTGCCTTGACGTAAGCGGAGGATTTGATGAGATCAGTTATGATTTAGAAACTGATTTGGTATTTAGTTTTGACTCGGAAAAAAAAAAAAGCAACACCCGTTTCGGTCGCGATTATGCAAGGAGTTGATGCGTGCCAAAAAAAATAATAATCCATACGGTTTTCAGCTGTGTCTCTAGACAGTGGTTGCAGTTACGGAGATGACATAACCATAAACTGCGGAGGGGGGAACACGGTGAGGCGCATGGCGGCAGGAAAGGTTACGTGAGGAAGACATTCATACGCACCGCACAGCGTGGGGCCAATCTGGCAACACGAGTAATAGCGATAATATGAATACCCCACCATCAGGCCCCCGGAGTGCTCTATTTACACACACACACACACACACACACACACGGAGGGTATTCACACCAACTGTGGCCTGTTGGTAAATGAAGGAACTGCGATTGTAATTATGTCACGGAGGGTATTTCATTTCCCTTTCATTACTTTAACCTTGAGCGAAGCTATCTCGTGTAGAATGTTTCTAGGGAAAATGACCAGCTAACGCCCTAAAAACGCAGCTACACCTTTCAAGGTAGCGACAGACTCTGCAGTCCCTTCCCGGTGCCAGTGAAACTGTGGCACCCTCCACGTTCTTTTACGCGTCAGGTTCTATAAATCTTTATTTAATACGAGGGTGGCAAATTACCCCTCATTTATCTGCATGCGCAACTACCGACTGCATTGTATCTGTATATAAAAAATGGTGATAAATTGTCATTATTAGTCTGAGCTCAAAATGAACAGTATCTTCCAGAGCTAGTAATCAGCTAAAAAAATGTCTATCTAAATGCTTCAGTGTAGTGACATAATTGCGTACACGGTATCACAGTAACGCACATAGCTCACTCGGCGCAAATTACACATTTCATAACTTTAAAATGGATGTGTCTTGGGGCGAGCAGAATGACCCCCATAAAACGAGCGTCGGGACCTTTGAACCTTGCCCTTTGCTGAGTATAGTTCCGCTATTATTCTCATCGTGTGATTTTGGAAGGGTATTTTCATAGAAACTTTGCCAATTACAACTGTAAGAAAGTTTAATTACAGATGTTAACGAAATAATGTATAAAATTATTACAAGCCCGATTTCGACAGACTTTTGAACTTTTCGCCACGCCCCACATACTATCTCATCACCAGAATATTAACCACAACTGTTGTCAATCAATAGACTTCTTTGAATTACCTCTAGTTCCCTGGCCTCATAGTGAGATATGTATTTTGTTTTCAAGCTCTTACTGAGTGGTTTGTAATTGCTGTGATGGTTCTAAGGCTGTGAATATGATTGCTGCTGGTTCTCTGTTTTTGCTTTGGGATTTTTTTGCTGTGCTGATTCCCTTGTTCTGGATTTTGATTGTTATCCTGTGACCATGACTAACTTTTGGCTGTGCCTCTGGTTTTTGGAGATCTTGTCAGAGTTGGCTTTGACCCTTCCTGTTTTGACCATGATTAAAGAACCCTCATCTGCATTTAGATCCAGTCTGTGTATTCATTACACTGTTGAAGTGCACTGGTCATTAACATTTATGTTCACGTGAGAAGGATGAACATTGAACCAGAATAGTCACATATACATAAAGGCTGAAAAAGGTAGTATGAAAACCTCAATCATAAAAGCTTAAGGAATATCTTTCCAACACCTTCTACTAACAGGTTTCCTGGGAACAGAGATTCTCCATCTGGGTACACCTGTTTACAGACATTCATGGGCATAATACAATGATTGTTAGTAGTATAAAGTTACAAAGTGTGAGCCTTAAGAACAGCTCAGCCTTGCAGCTGAGCATCCATCTAAATTTTGCTTAATGATTTCTTTAATTCATATTATGAAGCCTTGCAGAACTAAAGGTTTGTTCATGAAGGCGGACATCTTTTTGTAAAAACAAAATGGTGAGAATCTTATACCTACACTATGCTTGTTAGATGCTGATATACATTGGATACAGTCCAGAAGACCCGACTCATGTATTTAAAACAAACATCTCTAATGTATCTGTCTGTGTGATGCTCCATCTATGGTTTCAGTGTAGGTACTCAGAGACTAAGTGGGGGTCACATGTCCGTCAGCTTGTTCTAGAAGTCTCACAGGACAGCCCAAGGGATCCACAGCGCCTCCGCCAGGCTGTACTGGCAATATGCCATGCCAAAAACAGAACAACACCTCAGTGATGTTGGCATGACCCAGAAATACATGGGAGAGCAGCACCAGTGCATAAAACAGCACCAAACGGGCCAGGAGGTAGCAAGCCACATGGCTGTCCATGTTGCATGTCCTGATGGGTAAGAATAGCAGTCAGTGGAGAGTGTCGCGAACATGTCCATGTGGTTATGGGTAGGCCGGCAGCACCATAACATGCCCTTCACAATCCCTACCAGGACCAGATCCAGGATGTGGGCTGAAGTAAGGGGACAAAGAAATATACACAGGTATACTCAAGCATGCACTTCAAGAACACCATAGTTAGCCTACTGGATATCACATCCAACATGATCTCACAAGTCACAGGTGAAATTCCAGCACTGACATGCCCACATCATACCCATCGACCGCCACCAAATCACAGGTGTGGAACTAAAAATTGGGATTTGAACAGACATCTTACTCTACAGGTGTCCAGACTTTTGAGACTGCTATTATGTGCTTTGTCATTGATCACAGAGCTAAGAAAATCTGAAGTCGGCATTTCTGTGTTTCCCCCAAAATTTTTATAACTTTTGGTCAGTTGTTCCTGCTGTGAGTGACTGATTAATATGTACTCCAGCTGTGATGCAAGACATTGATTCAATGAGGCCTCTGAACGTTTCCACAGGGATGCTGCACCATGCTAACACCAGAACTTCCCACAGAGCATCAGGAGTCCTCGGTGGTTCCGAACGCTTAATCAAGTTAATTCTACAGATGTTCAATAGGACTGACATCTGGTGAACACAGTAGCCAGGATGGTAAGCTGATGTCACTGTCATGCTCTTCAAACCATTTGCACACACCCCTAACAAAATTACAAGGGGATTTAACCTGCTGGAATCAACCTGTGCCATCGGGATAGACACTCATCATGAAGGGGTGGATCTGCTTTGCCAGGATGGACAAATGACATGGAGTGATCAATAGACCTGCTTCTGGTTAGCTTGTGCCAGTCCTTTTATATCGTCTCTCTCATTTGTACCTTTAGTCGTGCGCCACCCCTGTGGGGAAGAGCCAATTGTTCTACAAGGGGATGGTGGTAATGTTGTAGCTGATCGGTGTACATACCTTGCAAAATAAACTCGATGGCACAAAAGAGGCTACTCCCCTTCAACGACTGTTTTAAATAATAGGGTTTCCAGTATACAGAAACAATTAAATGAGCACTCCTCTAATAAATGCTTTCATTTTCCATTAAGTGCGGCGAAGTAATAAAAATATAAATTTGTTATTGCTGTTAATAGTAGGCTGTTTGCTATTTATCACGTCGGACTCGTCAGTCCCTGGTGCATGTAACAAACTATGTCATTCCTAGTTTTTTTTTAATTCTTCGCGAGCCGTAAGCTGTGAAATCAACAAAATTTTTTAATAATGGGGTTAATATAACCAATTGGTGTTCATGTTGGTATTTTATTTAAAATCTCTCTACTAAAACTTAAACTGGTTTTCCAAAACTGCGAATAGCACAAACACATGTAGCCTATACTGCTGCAATGTCCATAAACACAAACTGACTGGGTCTGTGTTTTACAATGAAAGCAGCTGCAGTAAACAGACACACGATGATAATATCAAAAAACCTCACAAATGAATAATATGACTGAAGGACAGGTGGAACATCAAACTGAGGACAGGTGGACTGGTTCTAGATAGATCAGTGCAACGGCAACTTCGAGCAGAAAAGCGTGGGATCAAGAGAAACGAATGCATGGAATAATTATTTTTTTCTGACAGCAGTGACAGCAATTTCTGAGAGCAGGAGATAAAATGTTTCTTGTAAACAAGTGGGAAAAACCTCACTGAAAAGGAGATTAATCATGGCCTCTTGTCCGGCGGGACTGTTACTCATGTACAGACCCACCAGGGTATCCCATGGCCAGATATCTCAATCAGTTTCATCAGCTGCCTCAGGCTCCCGCGTGACAAGCGGGACAGGCGCTTCAAAAGCCTCAGGTCAAGAGAGGTCCTCAAGGAGGCAGATCGACTCAAAGCACCCAATGCTGCTCACACTGACCCTTTGCACCCACTGCTGATTTTTCCATTCTGAGTAGTAATGTTTATCTCCTTTACCAGTCACCCACTCCACCGGACTGGTAATGCAGTATACTCAGTTAAGTCCCCATCGCCAATACATCTCCTCACAGGTGTCAAATTATTCCTAAATCCTATCTTTCGTGTCAGCCGTGTAGGGCATACGGGTGCCGACTGAATGAGGATCTGTGTAAAGCTGCAAAGCTGTGTCCCCTACCAGAGCCACGCCGAGGAAGTCAAAACGGGAACTGCAAAACAAGACATGCTTTACCTGACATTAATTGATCGTGTAAAAAGATGGGTAATCCGACGTTGTAGAAAAAAAAAAAAAAACTTAGCTATTGTAAATGCTATGAGTGAAAATAAATTTCAGAAAGGTCGTGTTTTTACTTAAGCTTTTCTATACACTGAACTTCAACTGCACAATATTTAACCACAAAACCAGCGAGGTCCCGCCCCTGCCCTACATCAGCCTCACCATGACAGAGGTCTTTGTCAATCGGCGATCATACTGGTTGCGATGCCCGGAATACTGCTGGGGGATGTTTTCCCCGATTTCGAAGCCGAGACCACCATCGGCCACATAAAACTACATGATTATTTGGGAGACTCGTAAGTACAATCAGTGACTTTAGTTTTGCACCCCAACGAGAGTTTTCAATAGCAAACAACAGTGTTGAACAAACTTTCAACTTTCGGGAGTTTTATAAACTCGGTTTTAGTAATATAGATAATTCCGGATATCCATCTTCAAAGTACATAAATACATATTGTCACCACCACGCCACGCGGGGAATTTAAAATGAATTTTAAAAGATAAGACTTTTGTAGACGTGTAGATTTACAACACTAACTGCAATCGTGGTTTCAAATCGGGCATCGCTGCGTTCACAAGTGTTTGACGAAATCACGAAACGAAGTACTCCAGGTCAGGTCACCAGAAAGACTATATAAACAGGTGTATTCAACTTTGTTCCTTCAATCCACGACAACATCCTCCAAACAACATTCGAATATCCGCATACCTAATTTGTCGTAGGCATTAAATATTTAGGGGTTCTAATAAAACCGATCGATGCCCGGAATAAAAAATGAATATTTAGCAGTTTAGTTATAGCCTACATATGTTCTCATGCACATGGAGGGAGAACTTCTCTCTAAAAATAAGAGTTTTAAGCCGGTTTAATCTGCAAGCGGAATAAGGCGCTTAAACATTTTAAAAAGTTATTAAATATTTCGGTATTCATGAGAAACATTGCAGGCACTCAGCATAAACGCGTTCATGAGTGACAATTAAGATGTACTGTAAGGGAATAGGAAATGGTTATACGGGGAAATGGAATTGAGGATCTCGGCGTGAAAAAGAAAATTCAGCTTGCAGTAATAAGGGATGCCGACATTTACAACAGAATACACATCATTTGTTGAATGATTTCTTGTCAGCTGTTGCGATGTACAGAGATCGGACCAGCAGGTTTTGCAGATAAACTGACGCTATTTCCATTGTCATTGTCCCTCACAAGCTTTACAAAGTCAGCAAGATCTTGTCTCTCCATGAGCGATCAGAGTGCCCCGGTCCCACAGAGCTTTTGTGCTTTATTTTGCACAGGCACCCCCGACTATCATCTGAGTGAGGTTTAAACAAATGCTAACTGGTGGCCAGTCGTTTTTTTTTGGTTTTCTTTTTTGCGTTAATTTAATTCAGATTTCTAGCTGTGAGTCCGGATCTAACGTCAGCTTTAGTCTTCCCCGAAGCGCAAAACATATAACCTACATGCGTGTACATCTCCAGACCAAATCGCCCAGTGAGCGTCGTTATACGAAAACCAGTTTTATTTAATAGGTTAATATTTAGCTCTTGACCGCTGCTGATTTTATAGGCTCGACCAGTAAATTTGCAGTTCCAACTGGAGCCTTTGAAGTCTATCGTAACTGAGAACAGAGCTGGCAGCGGGTAACGGGTCAAAGGTGTCACCACATTTGGAAAGATTACATGGATTACGGGTCGATCAACGTGGCCCGTTGATCCACCATGCGTCAAATTTTTGCACTAACTGCGCTAAATGAATGCTTTCAATCTATGCCCATATTTTCGAGATATATTTTCATTTCTTTCTAAACAAACAGCCTAGAAAGAGGTTGATTTTTAATTGCTGACACTTGTAGTAGGATTCTGTAGTTTGTTGCACAATAATGAAATGCTTTCACAATCTTGCTGTGACATAATTGTAAAATGATACTATGGGTCATTGGTCGTGGGCCTCGTGGGTCAAATGAGTCACGGGTCATCGCATGCGACCCATTGCCAGCTCTGACTGATATTCTGGCTGGTCAAGTGTGCATCTGTCTCTCTCGGTGATGTCTAGTGCGCAGCGGCATCACTCGCTTCCTCCTCTCCAGGTGGGGTATCCTCTTCTCTCACCCCCGTGATTACACCCCTGTGTGCACCACCGAGCTGGGCCGTGCCGTCAGGCTCAGCGGGGAATTCGGCAAGCGCAACGTGAAGATGATCGCGCTGTCCATCGACAGTGTGCAGGATCATCTCGGCTGGAGCAAGGTAGCCGTCTTTCGTCTTTGCTGCCGTCATTTTAAATAGCGTTATATTAGTTGTTAACTCTAAGTGATATCGCGGTGCTTTCCAAGAACTGAAGGATAAATTACGTACTTCCTTTCCGATGTGGTCGCTGAAGACACGTTCCTGAATGCACGCGTATACGAGAGGAACGCTTATTGTTTGAGATGGAGAACTGCCCTCGGTCTGAATGTTATTAAGCAGAAGCTGAATAATGTTCCAGTATTTCACTACCTCCACTGCTTTGGTGCATACAGAGTACATTCTTACTATATTCGCTGATACAGTTAGTACTACGCCATTGGCTGGCAGTTCGATAGTAGGTCAGTGATTGTAGTATAGTAATTAATGTAATTAGTATTTAGGTGGTACCGTGGTTATGCTGTACGTATAGGAATTGGTTAATAAGAAATACATATCGCCCTATCCCAGGCAGCACATGGCAGGAGGGTGGAGTACAGCCTGGATGTCCATCAGAGGGCACACACGTGTGCACACACTGTGGGCAATTTAGTAACACAGTTAGCCTAACTGCATTTGGAATGTGGGAGGAAACCCACGCAACACGCATACTCTCAGGAGGTGGGATTCAAAACTGTAACTGGGAAGGTGTGAGCCAGCACTGCCCCCACAGAGCCATTGTGATCTAATATTTTATTTTTTTAACGATCCATTCAGGACATCATGGTGTACAGCAATGAGTCGCCTGACAGCAAACTCCCGTTTCCCATCATAGCGGACACCAAGCGGGAGCTGGCAGTGAAACTGGGCATGCTAGACCCTGATGAGAAGGACACGGATGGGATGCCGCTCACTGCACGCTGTGTGAGTATCACCCTCTGAAGGCTGGAGGCTAGAGGTACAGCATTTCCTACGCCGTTATTACGGACACGTGTACTGCTGTAACTGATTAGACCAAATAGTCAAAAATTTTAAACGTTACATTTGGTCTCTCTATTTATACAGCCGTCTAGTTTGTTTCAATTCTACTACTGGTTTTAAACTCACAATCCCAAAGGCCTGTTCAATAACAGCCTCATGTGACCTATGCCAGGTGTTCGTGATTGGCCCAGACAAGAAGCTGAAGCTGTCCATCCTCTACCCTGCGACGACAGGGCGGAACTTTGATGAAATGCTGCGCGTCATCGACTCCCTTCAGCTGACGGCGCAGAAGCATGTGGCCACCCCTGTGGATTGGAAGGTGGGTTTGACTGCCCCCAGTGGACCAACAACATAGTATTCATGTTATATTCTTGATGAACCAATGTATGATTCTCTAATCCCCAGATAAGTTTCCATTCTATTACTTAAGAGAATTTTGACTTAAAGATGTTTAACTGTCTTAAATGGTAGGTATATCTTCTTTTCCATTGGCAGATTCACCAGTTTCCTCCCTTTGCTTCTGTACCTTCCAGCCAGGTGATCGGGTTATGGTTCTACCCAACATTCCTGAAGACGAGGCTGCGGTCCAGTTTCCTGCTGGAGTTTTCACAAAAGACCTGCCTTCGGGGAAGAAGTACCTGCGTTACACCCCCCAACCATAAGGGGGTGATACAGAACACAATCCCGTGGCCTCCAAGATTGGTAGCTGAAACGTGATTGAGGACTGGAAGGATATTGACCTGTTAAGCATAATGTACTTGGTTACCGCCATATTTTTGCTCTCCACTAAGAATCCTATCCAATGTTGGGAGGTGTGTGAAGGTTTGAACAGTGTGACATGGGTATCAGAGGGTTTGAGCCTAATAACAGTGGCAGAAGCTTCTGTAAATTCGTGTCACAGCTACACCCCCGATGCCACGGGAGTGTGATCATGTGACGTATACAGTGCCTTACATTCAAACAAAAACAAAAAATCAGTGATGTTATTTTTTCTTTTCCTCCATTGTTACGCCACCGGTCTATAGGGTGGGAGGCTGTAAACATGTGAGTGGGGAAATGAGAGTGCACTTGGTACAGGAGAGACAAAACCGCAAACCTAGTTCCATAAAACAATTTATTCAACCAAAACGCAAAGGGAAAAGAGACAAGGGTGGTGCCAAAGAAAAGAACCTAAACAAACAAAACACATTTAGGGACCTTCGTACAAAAAAAAAACTGGTAGAAAAGAAAACTACCACCTGTCAAACAAATTACAAGAGGTTAGCTTCCTAGTGTGTTTAAGAGATAAAATGGCTATGTGAACATGTATGTGTGTACATCTTACCTGTCCAGTCCCTCTCCCAATGTGGATTTACACCAAACAAACAATCAAGCAGTCTGTCTCTCAATCAGTATATCTATATCCCCATCCCAAAAGAACTCTGGGTGCCACCATCTTTAAAATCTCCAGCTCCTCCCACATCACAAGCCATTTGGTAGGGCATGCTGATTGACAGGACCTGGAAACCAAACAATGGGACACCAGGGAATAATAAAAAAAAAAACCACATGTACGTGTGTACACATAACAGCATATTAAGTGATATGAGAGTAACTATTTTGTGAGGGAAATGTCACTGTGACAGTGGATTGTTACAAGCACTGACACTATAGGATCCATCCATCCATTTTCCAACCTGCTTAATCATATTCAGGGTCATGGGAGGCTTGGAGCCAATCCCAGGCAGCCTTAGGGCACTAGGTGGGGGACACCCTGGTGATGTCCCAATCCATCACACAGCAAAGTTTCACACACCGAATCACACACTAAGGACAATTTTTAGACATGCCAATTAGTCTACAACATGTCTTTGAGCTGCTGCAGTAAGCTGGGGTACTCGGAGAAAACCAACATCTTAGGATGCCTTTAAAATTTATTGTAGACTTTCAAATATTTTTCTTTTCCAGACATCTGAGACACACATAATCTTCATTCATTTTTTCTAGTGTTATGGCCCATGTTTAGTGCAGAATCCTTTTGCAAGCTGATGTGCCAGGAAAGGGGCTCAAACCAGCATGCCACTCTGCCTGACACTGAAGATTACACACACCAATTAACCTAGAACACAAGATTTTGGACTGCAGAAGGAAACTGGAGTACCTGGAAGAACCCTGCAAAGCATACAATCTCCATTCACACATGGAGTGGAGGCAGGTTCAAATCCCAACCCCTAGAGATGTTAGGCAGCCACACATAATGAGGTCATTTAAATCTGCTGCAGTCAAAGGGCCCCCATCTAAAGTGGGAAGGGTGTCGTGCTTTTGAGTACGTTTTAATAAAATGTGCTGACTGACAGCTAAAGGGAAGGTGAGGCACTGTCTGAAAAATGACTGACAGCTCAGGAGAAGCTGCTCAGTGGGTGGGGCTTCTTAAACCCGTGGTACCCAGTGGTAAGGAGGTTAGACCAGTTGGTGGCAGAACAGCCTCGGTCTCACTTCCTGTTACGTTAGTAAGGAATGTTGGGAATTTCGCTTTCAAATCAGAACATTCACCGGCATTGTATTCAGGGCCTGTAGCATTGACCGCAAGGCATACCGATTTTGCAATTTGCTGTCTATTCAGCTGTGATTGGGTCGTCTGTAACAGATGGCCCCGCCCCATGTATTGCTAATGGGCGATGTAGTTTCAGAGAGGAGAGAGGGACCTAGCTGGCAGTGTACAGCACGTGGGGGAGGGGGAGGCTGTGGACAAAGGTGGAAGAATTTCAACACATGAACTGTCGGTAATTAAAAAAGAAACTCCCATCCACATTTGGTCACTTAACAACCCCCTGGTTAAGTGACCAAACAGGGCCATATTCTCTCGTCGACTAGCTGCGCGTGTTTTTGACTTACGTGCATTCTCCCAGCTAAGCATAGACTTAGTGCGCTCTGAGGCGAGTTACGCACTGTGGGTGGAGAGAGGCCGAAAATAAAGTTACGTGTATTCTGTCTTAAGTCAATTTACCATCGTCTTAGATCTGCGCGCTTTTGAGACCTGTATTAAGCGACACTGCGGAATTGTGGTGTGTCGAATTAGATTTTTACACAATCGAAACTTTCAGTTCACATACGACTTGTGAAAAAGTCTTAGGGTTTATCAAAGTATTGATGTAATGAAATTATTCATTTAATCAAATTATTAATGTATTATTAATTTAATTCAGAACAGCCTAAACCATTTCAATAACGATGCATTTAAAAAGGTCCAAACTCAGATCTCGACAATCGTGTTCATACATGTTAACCTCCCAGCAGTCAAAATTGTGAGACCTGTAATTGAAAACAAGTATGAAATACCAGAAAAACCGTAAGCTGCGAGAATTTGTCAAAAACACCCACCACCACCGACATATCTTACACTGTATGGACAAAAGTATTGGGACACTAGTTGATAGGGAGGGGTTCACATATTTTTGGACTTGGCTATTATTAAGCCATACTCATTGTGGTGTATAATTAAACACACAGCCATGCAATCTCCAGTAACAAACACTGGTGGCAGAATGTGTCATACTGAAGAAATTAGTGACTTTCAATGTGGCACCATCATAAGTTGCCACCTTCTCAAGAAGTCAGTATCAAACTTCTGCCTTGGTTAACTGGAAGTGAAGTGATTGTAACGTGTAAACTTCTATAAACAACAAGAGTTTAGTTGTGATGTCATAAACGACGTAAACAGAAAGGCCAACAGCCCAACATCAATACTCAATTTCACTGATGCTGTTATGGCTGAATGGCAGCAAATCCTACCAACAATATTCAAACATCTAGCGTAAAGCCTTTCTCAAACGGTGGAGGCGAAAGAGGACCAACTTCTTATTTATACCCTTGGTTTGGAATGAGATATTGCACAAGCAGGTGGCCCAGTACTTTTGTCCATATAGTGTATTTATGGAGCTGATTGCAACTTTCTTTCTCGGTAATATATTGTTTAAACAATTACCACATTACAATTTTTTAATGAATGCTACATATTTTTCTTCGTTCTATCAGCATGTCAGCTAGGCTAGATTCATTATTTATGTGGCCGTTTATTTAATATCCATTTTGTCTTTAGGGAGTTTTTAACTCACGCTTGTCCTGTCCTTAAATGTACGCCACACCGCTATTACTTTCTCAGGATTGTCGATTCAATTTACATGATTCGTGAAGTCCATTTTCTACGTTTAACTTTCAGCCGAAATCCCCATGGGCGTTCCCCCTTCATGTCAGTTTATGAGTTTGCAGCGCCTCTCTTGTAAGACCGCCTTCATTCTGAAGTTACGCGTTGGGGGCGGGGTACTTACGCGGATATGAGAATACACGTAAATAGTTACGCGCAAAACAGACTGATAAGCGCCTGACGGGAGAATACCGCGCTTAGTGATATGGGTGCCTCCTTATCCCCTAATGGGAGCAGTGCCATCATCGCTAACGCTATCACATGCTAGGGATGCGGAGGCTGCAGTGATATTAACAGCAGCACTAGTACTTGCTTTGGCATTATCAGATTCCTGTGGCGGTGAAAATAATTGCCATTACCTTTGGGAGTTTTGCCACATTTTTATCACTTTCCTCTCTTTTTATGTTTCTCTGCCACACTGGGGTAACTAAGTTTTGTTTTGCTTGCTCTGTTTCTTCGAGGAATTGTTTCTGTCCTCTGATGTCCTGACATACTTCACTCACAGCTGTGCAGTGCGCCATGACGATGGAATAGTCCACTGCAGTCTGAAGGGGGCTCCTCCGTAACGTTTAAACTAAGCCTCTAGGGTTTTGAAGATGATATTCTGGCAGGCAGAATTAGAATGAAAATACAAATTCATATATACTGCTGAGCTTTACATGGGGCCATCTGGCTGTCGGGGGTTGCCTCCTGCACCTAGTGGTGAAGTTCACCCCTATTAACACACATTCATAGGTCAACAGCTACACTTCCAGTTAGTAATCAGAGAGTATCATGAAAGGCATGATTCACACTCTTCCGTATCGATCTGATGCTAAAACCAGCCTTTCAGTTTTGACTTGAGCATTTAAATTTCACAAGGATTCGATTTTAGTTATGTGGCAAAGAAAGTCTGAGTGTCAATGTTTTATTTACTGTTCAAAGTGATTAACATGGTCCACCGTGAGGACTGATTTGGTCTGATGGATAATGGCAGTTCTTCAGCAGCACAGGGAAGCCTGTTTGGATCAGCAAAGCTATTCAAGTTTGTGGAAGGCCCGCCATGTGCGTGGCCCCCCTCCCAGGAATCTCAGCTGGGTTAATCCTTCATCAGAGCGGCATATGCCCTCTGGTGGTCAGCCAGCTGCAGGAACACCTTGTACTTCCGGCTGTAGAAGCTGTTTCAGGGGGCACAAAAACCAGAGAGCCCGTCAGCTGCTAGGGAAGGATTTTCACGTCATTAACTGCCGTCAGAAACTTGTACCCAATTGATATTGCCATGCCAAAGTTTGGTTTATTATCAAATGAGCACAATTAATGCCCCCTGGTGGACAAAACTGATATTTTAAAGAAGACTAGCAGATAACATTTAATGACCAACCATACGTAAAACAAATAATTTTCAAAAGGAACAGGGTGACACAGTTGAGCACATCTCAGGAAAGATGTTTTCATTCTGGCTCCCCCTGCTTTTACCAGGCTGTAAATATATAATGTGCCCGTGAAGGTACCTCACCTCTTCAGGCTGGGGTTAGGCCAGACTACTTTCCCCACCTTGGCCATTTTCTCCATTGCTTCCTAGGCAAAAAAGCAGAGGTAACAACTTTTAAACATTAAATCTTTTGCCAAACTGAAGATCCTCATCAACTTGGAGCTGGACAGCAGATGGTGCCTCAGAGTCTGCAGAGCAGCATCAGGGCAACAAGATCACTGGTCATGTCGATGCCCTGCCTGTCCCCTTTAAGAGTGCCCTGGCAGACTCGTTATGCCAGTGCCATGCCTGACCCCTTTAAAAGTATTCTGGCAGACTAGTTGTGTCACTGTCTTGCCTGTCCCCTTTAAGAGTACTGAGGTCAGATAGCCCCACCCCTGCTCACCAAGTGTACAGTTACTCCCCTGTATTTGGCATTTTAACAAAGTAAGAAATGATCCACGTCTATATTTAAATATCAGTTGGAAAATCCCCTACTGTGTGTCCTGATTATGCACTTATGCCCCTGCTCTTTGTCTGCTACCTTAAACTCAATATTAACAATGATGTTTAAGTTGCTTTGAACAAAGTTGTCTGCTATATTAATTATAAATGTCTATTAAAGAGACCCCTGTTTGACAAGTTGCATTCTTAAATTCATACACCAGTTGTACACTAGATGGCACTGTGGTACCAGCACACATCCAGAGTTACACAGTTCCTGTCCTCAGTTCACACACAGAGACACGGGGGGCATCTCCAGGGAGCTGAAGCCCGGCTAAGAGGGGAAGAGGTAATAGATGTCAGCTGGCTTGGCTATCGGTTTTAGTCAGAAAGAGTGTCGTCCTGGCGAGCCAGGGACTCGCTTTAAGGTTCAGCAGGAAGACAAGGGCCTTCGAACTTTATAAATGTGCGTGTTACTCTAGAAGCTTCAGGAATGGAAATGAGTATCTTAGTATCCTTCACACCCAAGCTAACCCTGTCCCCTATGAGCCCATGTACTTCTTCAGTTCCACCACCTACATACCTGACTACTGGTTAACCAGCTAACGGCTACCTGGTTCAGTGATGGGTGAGGAATGTGGGCCAGTCTCCACATTGTACTACCTAATTTTTTTTCAATTCAATTCAATTTTATTTATATAGCGCTTTTAACACGGAGCACGGTCACAAAGCGCTTTACATAGTCCCG
>JAACJT020000036.1:13782006-13793709 GCA_009936485.2 Gymnarchus niloticus
CCACAGTCCCCAGAGAGTAAGCCAAAGGCGACAGTGGCAAGGAAAAACTCCCTCAAGAGGAAGAAACCTTGGGAGAAACCTACCTAATCTGCACCCCACTCAAGCTGTCCCGTGCATCTCAGCAGGACATTAGGGAGTGTAATCACATAGGAAGGAAACCTGCTTCACATTACAGCTGCTATGCCTTCAAGAAGTCCCTGTCATTGGCAATCCTTTCCTATCTTTTACTGTCTTATACATACCGTATCTGAGCCTCTCCTATCTTATCCAAGCCCTATCGTATCTATACTCTTATCCTCTCCATACCCTATTCTATCCTCTCCTCTCCTATTCTATCCATACCCTATCCTCTTCATAACTTATCCCATTCTATTTTATCCATGCCCAATCCTATACTATCATATCCTATCTTCATTTCTTCCAAAAGACATCAGCAAGATCCAAATGGGACCAAATGTCAGATATAAACAGAGTAAAATCTAAGAGCAGGTTTCATATCCAACACAGGTTTCACTCTCAGCTGGACCAGAGCAGGTCACTCTTCTGACCAGTACCAGTGAATAAAAACTAAATAAAGGTAGGGAATTTAACACCTTAATAAACATAACAATGTGCAATATGAAGCCACTCAATTGGTCATTGTTTTTTTTTTTTACAACGACAAATCTGTTTTCCCATGCAAAGCAATTTGCTAAGACAGCTGCCTTCCAATGACTGACAAAACAATCAGCCAATCACTGGTTAATTTGAAAATGATATGTTGATGCCAGGTAAGGGGAAGGCGACTGAGCATGTGACGGTCTAGGGGGCACGGTCGATTGGGAGAGTACCTGAATGGAGGCGTAGGCGTGGGAGGCGCAGGCACCGAGGATGGCTGCTCCAACCAGCACGGCCTCAGTCTGGCAGGGCAGCACAACGGGCAGGCCTGGAGAGAGAGCACAGAGCAGGCTGTGAGGAAGAGGGGGCACAGGGCACCAGCAGGAGGCAGCAGTGACCGGCAGGATGACCTAGGGTGACAATGGGGGTGAGAGCACAGCAAATCGCCCCCTTATTGCTCTTTCCTTATCTTCCTGTCCCCGCCTCCCCCCTAATCTCCTCCCCATGGCAGCCTTCCAGAGCCCATTAAACCCGCCCTCATGACAAGAAAAATGAACAGCAAGACCCAAAGAGGTCGACACAGGAAATCCACTTATTATCTCGAGAAACTTTCATCAGAGCGGGGTCAAAGATCACACACTCCGCTCCATGCCGTAGTCAGATGGGGGCGAGCGAGAAGCCCATCTGCCCCAGACCATTCTCTTATCTTGACTGATTTACTGTCTAAATCACACTAAATCCATTTGCTCCGAAACACTGACGGTCCAACAGCAAGGGGTCAGTCCCCGTGGACTGACCCCTTGTGCAGCCTTCATGCAGGGTTTCTCACCGTCCAGATTCTAATCCTGTCCACACTATGTTTAGGTAGGACAGACTAGAGTGGATACCCATTGAAGAGGCAGTACGGAAATCACACCTGAAACTTGAACCCTGGACTCTGATACCTCATCCCACCAGTTGCTGGGAAGCTGTTGTG
Source organism: Gymnarchus niloticus (assembly GCA_009936485.2). Classification (NCBI taxonomy): domain Eukaryota; kingdom Metazoa; phylum Chordata; class Actinopteri; order Osteoglossiformes; family Gymnarchidae; genus Gymnarchus; species Gymnarchus niloticus. The sequence continues at coordinate 13,783,580 of JAACJT020000036.1, forward strand.
TTCTTCAGATATTAGGTGAGTTTCTTGGTAGCCAGTAAAAAAAGAACCATAAACAAAAACAACACATACATGCACACTTGCATACACGCTCACACAAATGGACTCATGAAAAGCAAGCTCCGGTGGGCAGGGAGACATTGTACATGGAGCAGCGACCTGCCAGCTATGGATGCGAAGCCGCATGATCCTGACATATAGAGTAGTTCAGATCACTTTCAGGTTGAAGGTAGAACCTTCAAAGACACTTTCTGGTATTTTAATTTTGATCACAGAAATCGATTGGTCTTTTCTAGGTGGAACTGATCGCTACTGCCCCCCCCATGCATAACCATTGACCCCCATGTCACCACCATTACCTTCTATGCTCACCTGTGACATCTGCATGCGTCTGGACGAAGAGGGCATTTTTACTCAGCCCACCACACAGGAAGAGGGTGCTGATGTCATAGCCTGCCTCCTCCATAGTGTCCAGGATGTGTTTGGTACCCAGCTGGTGTAAAATTGGAAGGAGGTGGGAAATTAAACACTCATTCAATATATTTACCTGCATAAATTGTATACTCCCAGGAAACATCCTGAAGAACACTCCTAGTTAATAATCTTTCAAACCAATACGACTCATTATTTTGGATACTTTTTGAAGTTTCTTCCTGAGCTACAGAAATGTGAATCTGTCAAGCAAATGCTTGAATCGACAGGTAAATTTGTGTTATTCAGACAGCTGTATAGATTCAAAGTCAAGGAACATCATCGATATCTGCAGGCCATGAACCTTTTCTGCAGGACCCACAGACATATGCAAACATTTCAATTTTAACGGGGAAATCGTGTGTTTCAGCTGTGTTTTGTCTTTGTCTCTTCTCACTTGAGACTTGATAGTGTAAACATGCGAGGACCACAGAGCCCTGTATCCACATGACAGGCCTACTCACAGCTACAGACTGCATGGTGGCCAGGTAGAGCAGGGCCAGGTCATCCAGCGTGCGGGACAGGGTCAGCCCGGTGACCTGTACACAAGAGCACACTGCCTGAAGTGTCACTGCCTGCTAAGGGCTCTGACTGGCTGTAGGTCTACCTATTGTCTTGCCATGATTGGCTGACAACATCCATTTGCTCCTGTACCTTGGCTGAGAACATGCATATGACCCTCTACCGACTGGCTGAGAACATACATAATAACTCTGTACTGATTGGCTAAGACCATGCATCTCCTCCTGCACCAATTGGCTGAGAATGTGCATCTGTCCCTGTATAGATTGGCTGAGAACACGCATTTGCTCCTGTACCTTGGCTGAGAACATGAATTTGACCCTCTACAGACTGGCTGCCAAACTGCCTACAGCCCTGCATTTTTTGGCTGAGAATATGCATTATGCCACTGTCCTGATTGGATACAGACCTGACTGCAGCCCTACACCAATCGACTCAGAATTTACACATGACCCCGGGGTCAGGTCTGTCCTTCTGGAAAGTTGTGCTCTATTTAAAAAGATCTCTATGCATAATTACAGTAGAATTACTGCTTAAATGACTGTACTTTAATGGCAGCCGGCAATTATGACCTACTTATACCTGTCACAGCAGGAGACGTGAGTCTCCCCAGAGGTCAGCAGTAAAATAATTTACAACATGGGTCGTTATATCGATCGAGAAAGAAGGCAGTGGTAAAAAGGCGACACTGGACGTTTACTGCCTGCGTTCCTGAGTGACTCAAAGCATTCCTGCCTTCCATCAATCGGAGTTTAGGATCTGGTCATGCTGGTGTTGGTCACTGCTGATCTCCACACGGGTGCAAGGGCTGCAGTACAGGAAGTGCTCAGTGCCGCATGGAACTTTAACAATGCAGCTTTACGGATAGATGAATGCTGAAACAGCATCATAGCATTCGGCCGTTAAAGGCTTGGTCCTGTCAATGTTCACATTTCCTGGCATTTGTACATGATATGGATCTGACAGAACTTTTCATTACATCACAGTGGGGTCACAATTTAAAAGGCCAGTGACAGTTTTTGGCTGTTCTACTATCTGCCAATCCAGAACCACGAGCGACACGAGCCATCCTGGAGAAATACCGGCATAAAAGTGATAGCCAGTGCATCATTAAGTCCATAAAAACAAAGATGATCGAACCTTTAACTGCAACCTGCTGATTAGTCGACGGGGAATGCCTACCATCCCCCTCAGGGCGGGGTCCGCCAGGGGAGAGCGGTTGCCATGGAAGTCGGGCCAGACGTGCAGGTTGGCGGTGAGCAGGGCTAGGCTTTCCGAGCCCCCCACCATTGTCTGCAGATGCCTGTTCAGGTACACGTACACGCCTTCTCCACTGAGCATAGGTACAAGGGCAGGAGGACATAATATAAACCACTGGCCTCAATTCAAACAACAACAACAAAGTGATACACATATGAAAATATAAATACAACGTATAGATAGGAGTCACTGCATGAAGTGGTGACTGTGCTGAGGAAATACTGACTAATCACAGCTTTGCAAGTCAAAAAATGTGGCAGTGGTAGGACACGGGCTGTAGGTGGCGCAGCGGTTAAATCATTACTCAAAGGTTTCTGGATTAAGTGCCACAGGTACATAAATCATAGCAGGAAAATGTCAGGCATTATTTGAACAATCATGCTCTGCACATGGGGTACACGGTTCACATGGAAGCTTACAAGGTCCCATAATGGGCTGTCCAGACAAAGGCCTGCTTTAAAAGTGAACAACAGGATAAAGGTAAGCCTGCAGCTGAAAGGCGTGAGATGGGCACTGAGGAACCCTGGACAAGGTCAAACTGGGGAGTCTGGGAAGGTGGATGATGGACCCCATACACCTCAGGCTCAAAGCAACGGGGACGAAACTGTGGGAAACATGTTTAAACCGTCGATCTGGGACTAAACAGAGTTGAGCTTTCACTTGCTAACAAACCCCTTGGATCGTGCTGAGTCCTGCTCTTGTCAGAACCACAACCTGGCCTCAGGACCAGATGCCTGTGCTGGGAATCTGTATTTGTATTTGCCAAGGTCAATGTCACAGACGAGAGGGGGGATCATTCAGCACCCCGGCAGGCTGAGTAGGTCCGATCTGAGATCTCCTGGGTGTCATTTAAAAAGAGAAAGGCTGGCAGACGAGGGATGGAGAGAAGAGAGTGGTGTCGATTTACTGCGGAGGGGCAGGGGGCCAGGCAGGGAAGCAGGCAACTGGGAACATTTGCGAGGTTCCTTGGGGGTACCCCATAACTGCGTCCAGAGAAAAAAGGCACTTAGAAAAACAGCCTGGGTCTCCTGAGCCGGGGGGGTCCAGGATTAGGGCACAGCACCAGCTGCCAACCTGACTCCAGGAAAAACCGGAGATGTTTATTTTTGAAGGACTCATGCAGGAGGCTGGTGACAAGAAAGACAAAGTCCTCATTAACCATATCACGAAAAAAGCTCCTTTCACACTAAAATGACTCAAGGTGTACTTCGAAACATTAAAAGCTACAAATGGAGTAGCAAATGCCAGGACTGTTTGTTTGTGCACTTCTGAAACAATCAAGCCCCTGAAAAGGCACACAATTACAATAAGGATGATTTGCAAAGGGCCAGCTGGACCTGTTGGTCACCAAGGAGAAAAATCACATCCAATAATGTCTGATGGGAGCTCTCCATTAGAAACTCAGCAGGTTGGTGAGTGAGTGACTTCTGAGGTCACGTTCAGTTTTCTGACTGCGTCTGGGAAACCAGAGGGCAGGGGGTCACGGGGTGAAAATAATGACCCCTCGGAGGTCCTTGATGGCCTGAAATCCGAGAAGGCTGACGACAAGGCTGCTGGGAACAGGCCAATCAGCACGCGGCATGCTCTCCCTCTCCCAGGTGACTGCAGTGAAGGACGGGCGACCATAACGACTCACCGGGTCTGTCGGTGTCTTGCGCGTCTGGCACTAATGAGCTCCCCGATGCCTGTTAACCCCTCGTACCCCCCAGCATGTTTATTTGGCTAACGGATCAAGTGAAATGGAGGACGAGAGGTTCGGGTTTAGCCCCACCTCTCAGTCACACATGCACACACAAACACACGGAAAGCTCAATACCACTGTTTCACCACTGATAGCGATAACACAATCGGCTTATATCACCCGATACCAATGCCAATTCATTGTTCATTTTGTTTGGACTATGCTGTGTCCTGAGGTCTGCTGACATGTTTGATAGCCTGTTTTCTTGGCCACTGTATTTTTACCGTTTTTTAATGTATTACGGTTGCACTGCAACATACTGTAAAGTTGTCTGGAGTTGCACAAGCTGAGGAAATGGAGACTGTAACTGTGTCTGTGAAGTAAACCTTTTGCATTTACACTATAGTGTTCAATCCACCTGTTAACCATATTATGGTACCCTTTTACACCATTCGTATGCCATATGTAATGTAGCCATATAAAAAATGTTCAAACTATGAAAGAATTACTCTAATCCCCTAAAAGGAATTATTATGAAATGAAAAGCCGGTATGGCAAAGTGAAGTGAAGCTTGCACGTGGATTTTAACTTAATTTTTTTCCAGTAACAATTCCACTATTTATGGTCCTTATTTGGACCAATACTGATACTAAGTGGTGTGCGTGCACACACACACACACACACACACACACACACACACACCACTGACTCACCACAAACGCCCTGTCACTTGCACACCTTTCACCCACAGAGGAGTTTTCCGTCAGCTGCAACCCCCCCAAACCTTCCCCACTCTTACTCTGCTCCCCAAGTTTCACACCAACCTCCATCATCTCTGGCTAAGGTTTAATTCTCTACAAACGTGAGAACCTTTAGTAAAAGTCAAACCACAAAAACATGGCTGAAACTTTTCGTCCCTCTTTGAAAATCCCACAAGCAAATTATTTGCCGTTTATAGTTAAGTCATGATTCATTTTTGCTCTTCTACATTCTTTATTAGCTAAATGGATTCTGTGGAAACATTGTCTTCAGATATTTGTGCTGTACGTGTTTCATAACTGCACCATTCGTGTTTTTATTCTGGTAATAAACCAGATCCTGACAAAAATGAAAAACTACCAGGTTTTTTCCCTATACTTTTTTCCCCCACAATCTCAGATTGCAAGTGAGGACATTAGAGAGAAACAAAAACTGAAACAAAATAGCTATAAAAACACAAACAACAAACCTTTTGTCTGCCAGGGCTTTTAATTGGGCAAAGGCTGCATGTCCTTCCACCATGTGGTCAATCTGAAAAAAAGGGTCACCAAAAGTCACAAAGTACTCTCCATGGCCTGTTTCCCAGCATCACCTGGGAATCAAAGTCAAAATGCACCTTAACATGAAGGAAATCTTTTAACTTTTCCTCTTTTCACCAATTTAAAACTAAGCAGTCAACATGTTATTTCTTTTGTTAGAATAACTGAATTCCAGGGTGGAGATGATCTGCACAGCAGTAAAACTGGACGTGGCACAAACCAGTTTTCCCGTGGCGCTCTGACCCCCTTCGTTCAGCCAGAAGCCAGGCACCATGGCAGAAAAGTAAGGCCCCCAGACTCCGGGGACGTACAGCGGCCGTTGACTGATCTGAAATCAGCAGCAGGACAGGTTTTATTACACATTGTCCCCCATAATCACCTTGTTGAATGGACCTGTATTGTTATGCTGTCACCCAAGCAAGTCAGCCCCCCTAATGGCTACCAGGCCATTGCCAAGAGGCTGGGTGGTACGTCTGTGTGACCGCCCCCCTCCTTCTACTCTGGGGCTGAGTGGGTAGGCCTCCGTGGGGCATTGGGGCATTTACAGGCATGGGTGAGGATACGATCTTTACGGGGGCTTCAACGGTTCAACATGTGAAAAGCAAAGTAGTAAAGAGAAGAAGAAAAAAATAATTACACTCATGAAGGGAGTGAAAAACAAATGACAATCCCTGAAGTTTCCTGGTATGGGGAGAGAATAAAAAGACTGTAATGGCTAACATGTGGCGAGATGGCCGAGCAACAGGTCGCCACTTAGCTGCCACAAACCACCTTGGCTGATGGCTGCCGAGCACGGGCAGCTGTGGGTGAGCTGAACGAGACCATTCTCCATGAGAAACGGCTCCCAAGGGCTTTCGCTGCCCACCTCTCCAGCTTCATGAAGCCCCGCTTACCCCCCTTGGGGGACCTGGAAGGCGCTCAGGAGTGGGCGGATGTTCCCATGCGAGCTAAAGGGAAAATCACAGGCCGTGTCTCATGTTCTGAGCCTCTGCTTTCTAGAAAGATTGAAGGTCTTAATTGTCATGTTGCCCTTACTGAAATTCTTGGCTTCACAACAACATCAAGAAGAGAATTAAAAGGCAGTACAGTGACAAGAAAGTAGCAATAATAAATAGTGACTAAACGGGGCACTGAGCCAGCTAGGCGGAGGACTCGGCTGAATTCTGAGCCTCCCATCAGCTTTGACGAAATCCAGAAAGGTCGTGGGATGGTGAATCAAAATCACTGTGAAAATACTGAGCTCGCTGCATCTCCTTCTAAAACTGGGCGAGAAAATCTATGTATTCAGGACAGGACCCAAGACAGATTTTAAAGTAAGGTCCTACTCCGCCCTGGTAATCAAAGATCCCATGGCTCTGAGGAAAGGGTAGGGGTGTTACCCAGGCAGACTTAGCCAAAAAACGCCATCTGGCTCTTTCAATCTCATCGTTCCCCAAATCTAATAAGGCACTTTGAGAATCCATCTCCCATCTCTGCAAAGGCAGGCGTGAGCCTCTGGCCCAGTGGGGGGAGGGATGAGTCGCAGCCCACGCTCTGCGGAGCTTGCAGGAGGTAATCTGGGGGAGTCATGACGCCCGATATGACAAACGACGCAAGGCATCTGAAGCCCACACACCAACGTTTTTTTTTCCTTTTTTTGCCCACATCCAGCAGTCTGAAGAAGATCTGGCTGCTGTCCAGGAGCGCTCATGTTTCCATCACAGCTGGCACGGATCGGACAGACCTCACAGCTGGGGGTCCATCCAGGGCTAGTTGTGCGACACGGTGTCAGATGACCTCAGCCCCAGAGGAATCCAACTTCAAAATAAGAGCCTGGGGGATTCCACAGGGATTCCCCATGCAGCTGCGGCTCTCCATCTCTCAGTGGACAGCTCAAAGCCAAGGGCCAGTTCTTATTGGTCAAGGAGCCTGTCCATTCAACAACTGCCTTGAAGGGTAACATCATTTATTCTTAACCAGCTTGTATTTCACCCATGAAATTTTATTAACCCTTCATATGGAAATTACAATCACATCTTAAGATCGTTCCAAGAGTTGGATTTTAATGATGCATAAACAAGGTTTAATATTGCAAATTTAAAATAAAAACCTGCTATTATGGTGATGTTTTTATTTTATTTAAGTACTATTTCAGAATAATGGTAGCCGATACAGATGTTTTGGGTGAGTCATCACCGTTGTAACCTCGCTGGTTAATCGAGGTTTAACCCAAGAAGCAACGGGGCCTTTTCACCCGGTGCCAGATCTCCTTAGGCGCACAACCAGCTGCTCCTAGATCAGCTGGAAGCAGAGACGCAGGAGTCTGCAAGTACGACGCAGTTCAGTGCAAACAGTGCGTTTATGACCCGTTGACGTCCTGCAGCGGGAATGTCAATACGGCAAAAAACCCAAGCAATCGGGCAGACCATGATTGAATAGGCTCTGAACATTGACCTTCTGTAAAGCAAGACCCAACAAGCCTCTCAATTCTTCTGGCAAAAACTGAAATGCACCCAAAACAGCTAAAAAAAAAAAACACCCATAATGACCCACTCCCAACCTTCTGCCCAGTCCCAAGGCCGATGGTTCTGAGGTAAGAAACCAGGTAAACTTGAGAGCGGACCGGTCAACATCAAAGTAAGGTCGTCAAAGTGAGTGACTGAGCTTGCCAAAAGGTGAAGGCACTTCATGCGAATCTGCTATGGAGTAGAGGCACCTCAACTCATATTGGACAAAATGGAAAGAACATGCAAGCACAGGGTTTTTAGAAGCAGCAGTGCTGTCTTTACCTAGATCCTCGTCCGCATCCCAAACTATAAGGTAAACTGAATATCGGAGCTAGAGACTAGAATGCATTGGGTGCGAAACTGTGGTCCAATCAGAGGGCTTCAATAAGACACGTTGTTTCTACCTTCGTTTACTTGAGGTGGGGCACAGAGGTGAATTCCCAACAAGGGAAGTGGCAAAGCCCAAGCTTTTTGACCATCAATGATGGTCGGGATATAGCAGAGGTTGTGGCTGGGAATTCAAGGCTTCAGTGACCGTCTATTCTGTCCTTGGACTTTCCACTGGCCAGGCTGCATTCCACCGGAGATTTCATTTAACACAAAGCAGAAAGTCAGCACTTAGTGCCGGTAGAACATTTAATGCAGGAAGGAAGTGCTGAGACACATGAGAAAAAACACTGTTAAACCAGGAGCTCTGAAAGGGCTGAAGCTGAAGACATCGTGGTTCAGCCGTCCTCAAACTTCTCCGGCCCGCAATGTTTCCATCAAGTATCATTCACAAGCTGCTTGGGCGTGCTCGTCAACACTCCTAGCACAATGTCCAATGTACAAACGGTGGATGGCAAGTCAGGCACGTCTAATGTTTCGGAGGGACGGGGGGAACACAGGAGCTGGGTGTCTTGAGAAATGGGTCAAACTGGTATCAGCGCCAACAGCACACAGACCCTGAAAAGGGGGGGATTATGTAAACAACCAAGAAGAAACGAGGCTTTTATTCCTTCTAAAATAGAAAAACAAGCAAAAGCAGAGTTTAAGCCCCTGGTAGTAACCAACTCTGCATAGTCTGCTGATGCATATCTCAACTATGTGACCAGAAGGTTACAGGTTCAAATCCCACTAATGCTGTTAAATCATTGGGGTTCCTCACCTAAACAGCCCCACTGAGAGTCCTCCTGCGTACATATAGTTAAAAGAGGAAGAGGAGAACAATTAAAAAGGTTCCCAGTGCTGGTTCTGGCAAATCCCAGCATGCACGTCTGCATTTCCTGCTGCGGCACAGACCCGGTGAAACGGGTCCAACTGAACTGATGAGAAAGATGCCAAATGCCCCCTCCCCCGCCGGCAGGTGTGCCCAGCCCAGAACCACAAGAGACACCTGACACCAGCCGCATATCTTGACGCCCGTTTTCATCTCCTGGGATCCCCTTTCAAAGGTGACTTTTCAGGCTAGGCTCCCATAAGTAAGTGTAACTGAAGAAAATGAAAACACCATCATCAGAAGGAGGGGGGCTGATGAGCGACAGCCTGGGCCATCTGAACCGGTGTTCCTATGGAAACTGCAACCCTTGTTGAGACCATGATGTCAAGGTTCCACGCCGAAGCACCGCATGCCTTTGCGGTAACAGACATATCAAACTGCATGGAGTCCTGCTGCTCCATCGGGTGAAGGTGTAGCTCACTGATTGTAGCTCCAGCCCCCCAACTCCGAATACTGCTTTATCTGCCATCTTTCCTCAAAATGCTTCAGTTAAATTACAACTGCTAAAACAATCAAGCAGACAAGAATGGAACAGAAGTATTTGGTTACAGGGCTGAGAATTCTTAAAACTGGCCAACCGTGATTTTATGAGATGTTTTTAAGGCTAATATCACACATCTGATTAATTTCTGAAAAGCACTCTGACAGAATTTAAATACCTTAAATATTTAAGACACTGCAGGCAGAGTTTAGTGATTCAGATAATCCAATTAAGGCCCCAGGCCCCCCAAGAACCATGACCAGGATCTGAACCATGACCAGGATCTGAACCATGACCAGGATCATTACAGCTGTCCCTGTAAATTATGGCTGCTCTGTGGCCTCTATATAATGTCCAAATTTGATAGGCGCATGACAGATAGGCATCACTCCTGAAGGACACCCCACCTTGTGTTTTAAGCTTCCTGAGACACACTGTCCTGAGTGACACCCCAACTTGTGTTTTAAGCTTCCCAAGACACGCTGTCCTGAGGGACACCCCACCTTGTGTTTTAAGCTTCCCGAGGCACGCTGTCCTGAGTGACACCCCAACTTGTGTTTTAAGCTTCCCGAGACACACTGTCCTGAGAGACACCCCACCTTGTGTTTTAAGCTTCCCAAGACACGCTGTCCTGAGGGACACCCCACCTTGTGTTTTAAGCTTCCCGAGGCACGCT
>JAACJT020000036.1:13793809-13835367 GCA_009936485.2 Gymnarchus niloticus
GTCATACTGCCAACATTCAAAGTTCCTACCCTCACTTCCACTCTCCTAACCTTCCTCCTCTCCTCCTGCCTCCGGACCCGCCTTCTCCCTCTCCTTCTTCTTCAGCCAACAGTAGCCCAATTTCCACCTGCACCCTGTTGGCTAACAGTGCTGGTGGTTATCATTGTTAACCCGGACCTCGACCGATCCGGTATGGAAATCTGTTTTGTTGTCCACATATTAGATTTGGCAAATTTTACACCGGATGCCTTTCCTGATGTAACCCTCCATCCGGGCTTGGGACCGGCGCGGGGAAACACACAGCGCATCCCCAGTGACTGGGTTATGCCACTGTATATTTATATAGAGTATATATGGATGGTATGACAATAAAGCCCACTTGATTTGATTTAAGGTCTATGGTTTTCTCCAGAGAGTGTGCTTTTCCTCCAAACTCAGTCTGCTTCTGCTTGAAACCATAAATCTACCTATCCATCCATCTATAAATCCATCCATTCATTTTCTAACCACTTATCTTGGTCAGGGTTGCACGTGAGCATTGGAGCCAATCCTAGGCAGCACAGAACTGGGGTACAAACTGGAAGGCATGCCAGTTTGCTTGAAAAACAGTCTCAGCCAAGAAAAAAAACTCTGATCAACAGTCATTCTAAACCCACTTTTCCACCATTTTGACACAACGGCTTACATAGATATTGCAGCAGTGGCAGACATGGCTGGGGAGGGGTGCAAAAACATGGATGGCATTCAGAATCATTCCCCTGAAGTTTTGCAATCAGCACGCGTGTAACTTGCACCACGGTCACTGGTCATCTATCATGGTGACTGGGCTGAGCAGCCTGTATTTTAGACAGAAGTCAGATGGGGACAAGGTCACAGAGCATCATAGAAAACAAGAGAGCTCTGGGACTGCTTGGTGGCTTCGTGAACCAGCTTTCTCCTTTAGAGCTGGGTAGTAGGCCAGAAGTCTGAACTTTCGTAGCTTGTCATCAAACTCAAACATCTAGACTAGTTGCCTGGACTCCCATCCCTGATTACCCACTGTCAATAACATTGTTGCTTTTCCAGCACCATAACTGAACTAAACAGCTCAAACAGCAGGGATGAATCTGTGCTTGTATGCAAACGTGCGAGCAAGCACCTCGACAGCACGGCACAAAGCTGACGATAAAATCAAAACTATGTGGAGGAGTTACCTGATGCAAAGATTACGGTTTTTTACAGTAACACCACTTGAGATTTACGCCCACTCTGACCACTTATTTTCTCTCCTCGGCTATATCATCTTGATAAACCAGAGAAGCGATGCCAGGGTCCTTCCCAGAATGTAGCATTAAAGTTCGACAGATACAGACCAAATTTCCTCTGTCAGCACATTCCCGCCTCCACTTCTCAGGATCTCTGAGCGACACCTGAGACGCTCATGGGGTGAATGAAGACCTTTCTCTCTGACAACTTTGGAAATCTGCTTTAACACCAGGCCAGTTTTAGCTTTATTTCCTGTAATGTGCCTCACATTTATTAAATAATAGAAATATATGTGGTGGAAATCAGGGGATACAAAGATTTGTGTAGAACAGCTGTAAACAAAGCTTATAAAAGGACTAAAAAGCATTAAAGACATACTTCTAAAATGAAACGGAAAGACAACTTTGAACCGTGAGCAGATGGGATCATGTGCCAGCCAGGGGTCTTGAAAATCCTGTTTACTCCTGAATTTAGTCTAAGCCTGGGACCAAAGACTTCCTTTCTCCAGCACTACCACTTATGCTGCTTGTTAGTCCACCTTAACCTTTAATTGTTAACTCTGAAATATCCCAAAGTTGCATAGTCTGGTTCTTCAGGAAGGAATTAATGTATTTAAAATGGAAGATAATTAAAATACATTCCGAAACTCATAGTAGCACAGGGCTTTCCCCTGATGCAGGAATTTTTTTTGAATAGCGGGTTATTACTGTTGGTGTTCCTAGTGAGGACTTCAGAGTGATAAACAGGCTCGCTGCAGGTCAGTGCCTGTCAGAGGTGCTCTGTAAGAACAGACGGGGACGGCTCGGTCAGGAGGTTAGAAGCGGCGAGGCGCTTTGGGAGGTGGGGGATGCCCCTTTGAAATGACCACCCACAAGCACTCAAAGTACAGTGGCACAGTTACCCGGTATCTCAGTTATTAAGTAGGTTCAAGAGATGGGAGAGAAATTACATTAAAAGACAAAGAAACAAAGGTTTCCCAGCAAACAACCTGGACATATTTGCTGTCAAAGTGCCTCTCAGGAAACTGAAAATCACCCCATTCAGCATTTCTCTCCTCCAGTTGAACGTGAACCGTTCCTCAAGTAAACCACCGTTTTCCATGATGGGGCATTTTCCAATACCAAAAAACTCCATCACTCATAGTGCATGACTAGAACTTCAAACTCATTGGCGTCCATGCTTTCACCCAAATATAAACAGCTCCAACCTTGTCCAGAGGTGACTCTGGTCTCGTTTCTCCTTATCTTGAAGCAGCTTTTGGGACGTCTTCTCAGTTACAAGTTCATGTCCACCCAGCACCAGGACTCAGGCTCGTGTCTTCTGCAAGCCACCTCAGCACATCGTTCCAGCCCATCTTAAGTCACTGATGTCTGAATGTGATGGAGGACACATCAGAAATGAGCGACCTCATCGCTTGATGGAAGAGACCTCGTGTGAGGTTCACTCAATGGTTCCACAAGGCTAACCAAAGCAAAAAAAAAAAAAAATCCCCAAGAATTCATAAACTGTCAAACTGTCAGCAATCAAGATAAAAATGTGTATAGAAGAAGTCCAACAGCTTCAGTGACACCATTACTGCATTCTCAAACTGTGGTGTAGCTTTGATTTTATTATTATAATTGTTCACTATAAACGTTGCAGGGTGATTTACTATGGGGATTTCAACACGATCTAACAAACGATCCAACCCATGTTAGGTTTGCTCAGAGGACAGACCAACTCCCAGAATTCCTAGCGAAGTGACGCAGGTTCAGAAGTGTTGAGGAAAGACGGGTATTTCTTAATACTTCTCAAATCCTGGGATCGGGATTAAGAGCTGAGGATTCTCCCTTGTCAGTCTGACCAAGAGAGAACAGCACTGTTTTCAGCGTTTTCAGAAGCACATCGGGTATGATGTCCACCAGTAACTTTACCAAGAATTCCAAGTTACACAAAAAACTTTCCTGAAGTAGTAGAATTAAGGCTTAATTCTAATTCTTAAGCTTAAGTAGTAAAGGACCATCTACAACCAATATGTCAGGACAGGTTGCCAGTACTGGATTAAATGCCCCACCTCTGACATTTCCCAGCAGCAATTAAACATGTAAAAGTGTTTGCTGGTACCTACAATAGTCAAAACTTAAGTAAAAACTAAAATCTCTGAACCACAGACCCATGTGCTCCTGCCTCTGTTATCTGAGGCACCCCACTGCACAATGTGGGCTGGCGAGGAGGGGACCGTGGTCTATGACGTTTCATCCTTTGCTAGCCAGGGTCAGAGACAAAATTTTCAACACCCCGGACCACATTCCCTCTGCTGAAAGCCAGAATTCATGCATTCTGCCTTCCTACCATGACGCACCCATTCTTCTTGTACTTGGAAACGGCGAGGACACTGGCATGGCCGATGACAACTGGGCCACAAGTACGCAGTTTTCACACGTGAGAGGAAATCATTATGTGCATCAGGATTTATAGTAGGTAGCATATATTGCGTGATTTCGAAAATGCCAAGGGCCACCCCAGAGTGTGAGAAACCCCTCTGCTTCAGGGCACTAGTGAAACAGAACCTCAGGGTGACTCAGGTGAAACCCCAGCGCTCCGCAGAAGACCTCACTGGTTTCACTTCTGAGAGCAGGTGCCCGCCCCCTCCAGGGAAGCATCACCGTCCAGACATCGATGTGCCAGAACCCCTGATATTTGTGGTCCTCCCCTGTCCTGTCTCTGACGTACGTCCATCTCCCACCAACCCTCCGCCACCTCACCGAGAGGACCCACACGCTCAGAACGACAACCCTAAGATGTCACCTTCTCGCTCAAGTCTGTCACCTCCCATATTTTATATTTCCTTATTTATATATTTCTCCTTATTTATTTTCCTGTATAAATCTCTCGGACACAGGGACTGCACTTTATTGTCATTGTAACGAGTACAACGAAATTAAGATATTCTGATTCTGAAGTGGAAATTCGACTCAAATGATCACAGACTAACCATGGCTCAGCGATATCTCTGCGGGTTGCATGAGGGACACCATGTCTTTGCCACTCTAAATTCGCATTCTTCATGTATCAGCCTGAAATTTCCCTCTTAAGTGTCATTTGCTCAATGCTAACAGGCAATTGGTATCGGGAAGGGCTTTGAAATACCCATGAAGGCATGTTTACTGTAACTGTCTCATCAGTTACACCTCCTGCCGTCTCCAATGCTGCAGGACCGCACAAATCAAACATAGCGCAGCTTTGGTGTCACTGATGTACTTCTCTGCCAAACGGTAATCCATCTTCACAAACCAAACCCTTCAAACAGACCGATCTGTATATTTTATTCACACAAATTAAATCTCTTTCACAGGCGGTCACCCAGCTTGTTCCTAATGATTTTATTTTAAAAAATTTTAAATATATCATCAGATATAGTGACAGCTACACCAGCCCTTAAAAGGAGCAACACGTCACATTAACAGAGTAGTGAAGACAAAAGCAAATAATCCGTGACTTTAGAAGCTTTTTAATCTGAAACTTTACCGTCTGGAATTTTCCAAAAGTCAAGGGGGAAAGGGTTTGAGGTGAAATTGCCGTGGTATGTTGTCTTTCCGCAGCTAAATTAACAGATGACTGAGTTTATTTCTATCTCTCGCTGGGCCAAGTAAGTGATGCTGGACACAAATATCAATGATCACGTTGTAAATTCACCCATTTGCGCAATACGTGTAAATATCAAGCCATCATAAAAAAGTTCAGGGTTTATTTGTGTAATTTCATCTGCAAGTTAAACTTAGCACCAGAGAATGCCCAGATTCCTTCCTGCTCCAGTAGATGTTTGACTTTTACTGATATGGTGTTTTTTTTTAAAAGTAAACAAGGTTAAGATGGATTGACAGCAGAGTAACATGAGAAGGTGTTACTGTGTTACAGTTAATAAATGGAGAGATTGTTCAGCATCACAAGACAATCTCTGAATCTGTACGACAATGAAAACAGCTTTCAAAGGACAAAATATCAAATTTCACTTTTTTATTTTGACTGAGGGGATTTCCTAACACGGCACTTACAGTAATATGGTTTGGAGGTGTTTGGGGAGGAGCAACAGCCATTAAAAGAGAGATGGCAGTCATGCATTAAACCACCCTCCAGCACACGCAGTGTTGTCAAAGGGCCAAAAACCCAGCATTCCCACACACCCAGGAAACTAAAACCAAAATGTGCACGCCAGGTGTCGAGCACCATGTCAGGCCCCGATGCATTGTGAGAAAGTATCAAAGACATTCGCTCACTTTGCTGTGTCCTCAGAAACACACATTTGAAGAACTATGTATGTGAAATATTGACACTGACCGTTTTACTGAACGAGACCTGGCAGTATTTAAACTCTATGTGAGATACGAAATATGCTGCGTTAGTGACTTCGTAATGAAGGATTTTTATTAACTACGTTGCCACCAAAATATTTTGAAACTGGTTGACGGCTTGCCTGACGCTAATATAGGCATCAAATCAAATTGTCAGCTTCAATAAATATGTCACAGTCCAAGGGTGGAATTTTGCCACAATTAACTGGATAATATTTTTCTTGTAACTAAGACGGGGTCAGTTTCCAAGGCAAAGTCCTGCCTATCAACAAAAGCTTATAATCTGAACAGCTTTCATTAAAGAGTGATCAGGCCAGGTGACCAGACAAAGCATAAAGGAGTGATCTGCTCTGGTTGTTAAACCTGTCTGACAAGGTGCTAAATTAATGAAGGTTAATGAAGGCATTGCGTGACACGTCGGCAAGGAATTTTCTTGTGGTGAGATGTAACCAGAGTGGCATCTAGACCCTCACCTGAGAGCTCCACCCACAGGCAAAAAGCCACCATTGGGAACAGACAGAAGTTGGAGGTGTTTTCGCTGCTATTGGTCACAAGGCGGGGGTTAAATAAAAGGGGAGTTTTTCCTTTGTACCTGCATCCAGAGATCACACCTATACCCAAAGATCACGCCTGCATGTGTACCAGAGATCAAACTTGTACTTAGATCACACCTGAATCCAGAGGTCACACCTGTATGCCATTGATTGTATCTGTAAATCACAGATCACCCCTATATCCAGAAATCACACATAAATCCAGAAATCACACCTTTATACTGTACCACAGATCAAACCTGTGTCCAAAGACGACACCTGAATACCACAGGACACACTTGTACCCAGAGATCACACCTGTATGCCAGAGATTGCACCTGCACATCACAGATCACACCTAAATACTGCAGATCACACCTGTACCCAGAGATCACACCTGCACCGAGATCATACCTGTATCCAGAGATCGCATCCCTAATGGATGAAATAAAATTGCACAGAATCCAGGTGTCGAGTTCCTTTGGAGTTATCTGAGATGGTACAAGAATGTGAATGGCCAAGACCAGCATTTGTGCTTGTCTGTCATGAATTTCCCCCATTTAGAATATAACACAACCCAAACAGCACACCTGCAAAGTACCACCCCAAGAACAGATTGGCTCAGTTGCTCCATTCTGTCCCCTCCCCAGCCCTTAAATGACTTTAAGCCCACCTCTTCTATGATATATCCGGCTGTCAATGATTCATTCCCTCCAGTCAACAAAGCAAGATCGTAAGCCTCGCCTCGAATTCACTTGCGTTCACTTTAATGGAAACAGTGTAGAGAAGCCTATTCACTCTTAAATGCTGAGGGTATAGTACCATTACTTATTTGCCAGCAATATATCTGCTGTGGAATTATAAGAGGGGAAATATTTTTAGGTCCAAATATGAGTAGAAGGCCCAACCTCAGTGTATCTCTGAAATCTCCTCCATAAAGAGATGTATTTATATGTACCACTGTGCCGAGAAATATTTGAAAACCACTCTAATGAATGGGGAAAAAAATACATTTGCTCCCATCAGCATTTACAGATGGCCAATGCATTTATAGCCAGTATAGATGGCATAAACAGCAAAAAGACATGTATACATTCTGTTATATAAACCTGTCTAAACAAACTGATCTGCACATTGTGTTCTATGTGTAATGGAGCCTCTTTAACAGGCTTTGGGGAAAGAGGGTGGGAATGGGCTTCATCTTGTGGGGAGACTGGCATATGTGTCAGCTGGACAAATCACAGGAGGACAAAGGGGAAAAATGCATGAAGGAGGATCAAGGCTAACAAAGTATGGAAAGATGCAGCTTCCATTAGCTAGAACAGGATCCTAGCCTTCACAGATTGTCTATCAAGAAAACAGGTGCAGTCGTTAATTACAGAAATGGCCTTGCAAAAATAAATAGTTCAGGAAAGGCAATCCGCTAGTTCACCAGCTAACCCCAAGCAATGCCAGGTTAGCCAACTGTAGTGATGGTTCCATTTTCATCGTTCAGACCACAAGCACAGAAGATACTAAATGAGCAAGATTTGAAAGTGAAAAATGCAGTCATTAATCATTGAATTCTGAGCTTTCTGATTTGAGGTCCAGATGTGCTCGTTTGTGGTCTCATACATCCCCAGGTTGTGGGGTCGATTCCCACAATGCGTTGATATGGGTTTCTTTTGTGTACCCTTCCACAGTACAAAAATAAGTGGTTTTGGGAGACTGTTGTCTCTAAATTTCCCCTTGAGGGACTTTCTGGGTGCTAGTGAGTGTCCTGGGTAAAATTGAGCACCCTGGGTGTGAGTGAGTGCCCTGTGATGGACGGGTGTCGCGTTCAGACTGTTTCTCAACCTCATGCCTTGTGCTGGATAAGGAACCATAAAAAAGCAACAGAGAGCTGAAAGTCCATGAGTTTTTTTGTTGCACATATTTCAGCTAATGGAACTGGTTGTAAGTGTGTAACTACCCACAATTCCTCTTTCCTGGCACAGGTGTATAGCTTAAACTAAAGCCCAATCTCTTACCCTTATAGTTTTAACCTTTTCAAGCAGAGAGCATTAAGCTTGTTAGCAAAAACGTGCCTTTAGCATCTTATGTTTGAAAATGTTAGTGTCCTATGCTTATTTAAATGAAAAATAGAAATGCCCACTTAAGTATCCTGGCCCCACACTATGGATAATTACCAGCTATCAAAACTGTAATGTGGTCCTCTTCAAAGGTCTCACAGGGCCATGAAACAGCAAGAATGCAGCCAGGGGACACACACCAGTATGCCCCACTGGTCTGCTGCCACTTTTCCAGTAAAAATGTTTAATTCCCAAATGACCTTGTTTTGGAATGTCTGAAAATATTCTTGGCTAAATATTAGGTGTACAGATATAGTTGCCAGCTCCTGACTGACAGTATGCATTTCTTCTACAAACTGTTAGGACACATCCATTCATCAGTTATCTGACTAGTGACCTCGGGTTCACTTTCAGCAAAAGTGTCACATGGCGAAATACCACACAGGTGGTTATGTCTAGGAGCTGCGGTCTCATAGTACAGAGGCCATCCCGGGATGGCCGCTCAGAGACACGAAGGCAGATGCACGCACGGGATACAGGAAGCTCTCTCTCTTTTTCCTCCATCTTCCTTTCTCTTGGATGTGTGTTTTTGAAAGATAGTGTTTTCAAAATAAGGAGCGGATAACAGCGTGTTGGTGTAAAATGTTTATCTGTACTTATCAGATTTTTCATAGGAAATGTGCAAAGACTGTAAAAAAGCTGTCAACAGCGTTACATGGATTTCCAGACAATGGGAGAGGGGAATCTAGTATGTTATTGACAACGGGAAACCTTATGTATAAGATCATTTTCAGGCGGGACTCAAAAAGCATTTTAAAAAGCAAATAAAATGTGAAGAAAACAATGTACAGCGAAAACAGGAAAACAGGCTAGCAAAGCAAAAGAATGTGAACCACCCAGTTAAAGCAGAGCAGCGAAAGACAAATGCAAGTTGAATTTTAGGCAAAGTATGAATCAGGGAAGTAGAGGGAGATTAAAATGTTAATTAGGCAAGGATGTTGATACAGGCAGTCTCTGATAACCTCTTTTTAGAGACATGAACACCATATCAGATCCACTCCTGAACAGCTGTGCTGCTCATTAATGTATGCATCAATGTAAAACTAAATAACACAAGTAGGCAAAAGTTCTTGGGAGAAAACCTCACGAATAAAATTTGTACTGGTCTCACTGGCTTTGTAAACCAGGGTCACCAGCAGGTAGAAGGTACATTTAATTGACATAAACCACAACAGCCAATCTGCCGAACAAGGAAACCGACTGAATTTAGCACGACCAAATCTCATGGTACTTAAACTCAAACTCGCATTACCTGCTTACATTTTGTACATCAAGAAGCCAGGGAATTGTTTTAGAAGCCATTTTTACTCTGTCTTAGCCATCTACTTCATTATTCTGAGACAGGATTCAAACACAGGTCGTAGGTACAATTTCCCTTATGGAAATCACAGGCAAATAAGATCTCAATGATACCATGTTCTGCATAAATAACTCAGTCCATATGGTGCTTTACGTGTATAATGCAGTCTTGTATATGTCCCTGCACCCTCCAAATGAGCCATTTGAGTGAGGCTGCAGCTCCGGCCAGTATAAGACCCCCCCAAATCCCCCTAGAAAACCATACCGGCCAAGCAATCCGCGCCCTGCACTCTCAACAGTGGAAAACCACTCGAACCAAATGAAGCATCAATGCTGAGAACATAACAGCCACGGGTTGAACACGTCAAACGTCACCATTCTCCACACACTCGATGGAGTCAAAACCTTCAGAAAGACACCTACTGCTGTTTTAGTGCGTCGACATTTCATAGCTCCATATACATTTTGAGAATTTGACACCAAGCGTATCCCCAGCCATAACGGTCACAGTATGGTTGTCAAATTATTTCTCTGTTTGCTCTATAAAGAAACTTTGCTTCACTTCCAAAGCTTAGCAATTCCACTGACCTTTGTTACTGACACTAACCTTATATCACTGGAGCTGATCCAGTCAGTGACTTGAGTTCTGCTTCTTCGAGATCCACAAGAGACTGGTGACAACCCGGTGTCCCATTCAAAGAATACGTTCCTGGGAGAAATTGGGTATTGCTGGGACCTGAATGGGTAAAAACTTAAATGTGAGCATTGCAGGAGGCTCTGCTATTGCTCTTCGCCTTGTCTCCATCACCTACCACTGATGCCCCACAGGTTAACCCCAGCCCACGCCAGGAGGTGGTTTCGTGGATGTGCAGAGTGGTGCATCACCATGAGGAGCGACAAACAGCTACGGAAGATTGGAGCCTCTATTGAAAGGGCACGCTCCTGGATACAGAAGGCTCCCAGCTTGTAGGAGAGCACCAACCCTGTGAGGGACTTAGCGGTCAACATAAGACAGGAATGAATTAGAATCAAAACTCAGATGATGAAAGAAGACCTTGGAGGACCACAGTTACCTGGAAGGGTGCTGACACTCAATGAGCTCCTGAGCTCTATGTGCCATCAATGTTCATCGGAGCTCCTGGCCAACGTAATTGTGCGTTTGGCCAGATGTCTACTTCTCAGGTTGAAGAATCAAGGCATCATTTATACCAGCTTCGTTTGCAGGAGCCAAAGAGAACATCAAACACAACACACAAATGAGGAAAGGAGAGACAAAAAGAACGGTGCTACAACTGACTTTCAAGGATCTAATGTGAAACAGTGTGAGAGTGCCTAATGCTGAGAAAGATGAGCATTCAGGTTTCACCAAGCTAGAAATACAAGGCGTTGACCTGGAAAGCAGGGAACAGGCAGCCACCACTTAATTATTTACCTTTCCAATGCTCTCTGACTTTCCTTCCCCCGATTGTGTTACCCTCAAGCTGGCACAGCACAAATTTACTTCCTGCAACTTCATGGGGCTGAAAACTGGAAAGGGGACTGCAGATAAAGCGTGAACTGAGTGAACCTCCAATCTGGAGGCAAGAGAGTTTAGGGAAACCAGACAGAGACCCATTCTAAGGCCAGTCTTTCCAGACCCACTCTAAGACCCATCCTTCCAAGGCGTGACAAGCTTTACTAATGCATTAAGCGCATAAAACAAGCCAACTTGATATTAGCTGCCAAATGTTTCATAGAACTACATTTTGTTTTTTACCAAACTTTAAGTTATTTTATTGATAGCCATTGCTCCTTGGTTTAATTGAATTGGGCGGGGTGTGTAATCTGTTAATGTGTTTGGAGCCTGCACAAGAGTTATTGTCCATTAGTCAGAAGGCTATTTCAAGACTCAGCAGCCTGACCCAAAGCCAGCTGGGCACCACCGGAGCTGGAATGGACGACAGGAGTCAGTAGAAACCAGGGGTGCTGATCAAACCTCACAATGATAAAGTCTCAGAAGGGTGCTGACACGGAAGTCAATGAGGATTGGATAGAGAGCCTGTCCCCACCCAAGTGATGATTATATATCTCCAACATGGGGCTTCCTCAAACTGGCTTTGGAGGATGGATTAAAAGAACAGCTGAGGGTTCAGTGCAGGCCCCAGCGGTGCAACCCTATCACAAATCAATGTGCGGCAGACTGGGATGGCCAAGTTCTCCTGTTGAAAGGTGATTTGCTGCCAGCCTCTTGGCAGGGATTAACTGACACAGGAGCCAAGCTCTTGATCTCAGGGTGCCATTCGACAATGTACAGACAAAAAAGTGGAGACCAAACATGAACTTCCTCCAAGGCACAATTCAGCAGACAAGCCTACTGTATGTATAAAATCACCCACTGCATTACGTGCACGCAAACATGCAGCATAAAGCACAAGCTGATATATTAACACACTGTTCAAAAGGCAGAATTGTTTTCTGTTGCTAAAAATCATTTTTGTTTCAAGTAGTGCAGTTACAGCAAACATCTTTTGTCTTCTTTAAAGACACAAATTAAAAATGAAGTATATCACAACCATTTTAAGAACAGTTTTCCTAAACACTTACTTATGTGCCCTATCATTATCAGAGCACAATGCAGACATAAGCCACCGATTCTTCACACGGCTGCTTGTGTTCAACATCTAAAGAATAGCTGACTTTTTTTCAACAGGCTCCAGGGCCTGATAGTGAAGATATTAAGCCAGATTTAAGGTTTGGCCTCTGGTCATGTGTGTGCCAGTCTGGGAATTACATGAAAAGTGAGTGTCTGTTGAAATCACACCTGTGTCAGAGAACCCCCACCCAACATGCGTGGCACGAAGGACACTGGGACAGGTGGATGAGCAACTAATGAAAAGTCAGGTTGATGGTTAGACACAGTTGGCCGCTTCACTTAAAACATCCCCATCACCCCCTGCAGGCACATAGACACAGACAGTGATCTATGGCACGGTCACCTGACAGGCTAATGGCTAGCGAATGCTAAAATTCAGGTCCCTTAATGGACCTGACACACACGCTAAGGGCTAGCAAATGCTAAAATTCAGGTCCCATAATGGACCTGACACACACACACGCCAATGGCTAGCGAATGCTAACATTTAGGATCATTAATGGACCTGACACACACATCCCAACAGCTAGCTAATGCTAAAATCCAGGTCTTTTAACAGACCTCACACAAACACATACACACACTAACGGCTAGCAAATGCTAAAATTTAGGACCATTAACGGACCTGACACACACAACAATGGCTGGGAAATGCTAAAATCCAGGTCCCTTAACAGACCTGACACACACACGCAAATGACTGGTGAACGCTAAAATTTAGGACCGTTAATGGACTACATACACATGCTAACTTTAGCGAATGCTAAAATTCAGGACCTTTAATGGAAATGACACACACGCTAACAGCTAGCAAATGCAAAAATTCAGGTCGGTGTCCCTAAATGAACCTGAAATATACACGCTAACGCGTTTCATTGCCACCGAAAGAGCTTGCGGTGTAGCCACTGAAACTAAAACTGAAACGCGGCAGCCTTTTTAGGGCGCCAACCTGAGACTGCTGCCAGCACGCTAGAGCTAAACAGCACAGGACCAAGTCGGCTTCACGCAAGGCAATGCTATGCACCTGTGCAAACAGGGAGGTGCGGCCAGGCTCAGAGGACAAAGGGGTGTGTGGCGGCTATCAATCATGCCTCCCAGGCACAGGCAGACCCCTGTTAGTATCCAACAGAGTCTGCTATAGATCCAGACCAGACCAAAAGCCTGAGTTTAAAGTAGCTTGTGCTGGGGGGGGCTTCAGCCAGGTGCAGTGTTCTTATCAAAGGAGCCCTTCCAAGCTAAAGGACTTCTCCTGTATTGTACAGGTACACCTTGCAAGGGGTGGGGTGGGGTGGAGAATTCACATTATACCCTCTGCAGTGAGCCCAGCCAGTTCTGATTGCGTCTTTTACACTTTAAAATGAATCGGTGAGGGATGGTTCTACACTCCACTCTGACAGTCTGCAGTGAAAGTGTCTCAAAATGATGGTTTTGGTTGTCTTACTTTTCACCATCTGCACACTATTTCATAACGTGTAGTTTCTGCACGTTAGGACAGTGTCCTATGGCAATAGAAAAAAACACAAAAACGAATGGAAACAGTTTTGTTTCTTTTTCATGCTCCCAAAAACTGAATCACTGGAGAACATTCTCCGAGTGGATACAAAGACAACCAAAATCAAGAATTTGTCTGCACAAAAGGAAACCTTCTGTTGTGTGTACCTCTATTCTTGAGTGCTTCAAAGCTCTCTAACCTGACCAGAACACTCAGGGCGACGTGCAAATCTGACAAATTTACAGTCAGTAGCCGTATTTTAATGCACAGTGTATGTGAGAACTGTTACCATAACTTATGGCACAGTCTCACCGGTGACAAGCCAGGTAATAATATTGATCCGTCCAAAGGTTTCCAGTGTGACGTCATTCTGCCTGTTTTAAAATAAATTAGACTGTGCTGAAGGTCAGAGCTGAACACAAGGGTTTTTTTTATCTTTGAGAAATAAAATTCAAACAAAATAATGTCAGTTGTCATTAGCAGTGGCAGTTAGTGGCACAAATAAAAACTGAAGGAGAGACAGCTGTGAGATATTGCACTCCGTTTAATGGTTATATTCATTATAAGGCTTTTTAAAAAGCAACATATCACAATGAGGAGATGGGTGTCAGAGGAGAGTGTTTCAGAGGTGAAGTCCATTTCATAACTATGAAGGCATTAAGCATTCAGACAATGAAACCTGACTTTCGATTAACTGTCTGTCTGTAAAATTCAGAAATAGAAGAAGCATCTTGAAAGGTAATCACTCGTTATTGTTAAATCAAGGAGAAAACACAAGGTGGTGCCTCGTCGATGAATGAATCTGCTGAATGTGTTTGGTTTTCCCATCAGAGCAGCCTAAAGATTTACAAGCCAGTATACACCATGAGTCACAGACAAGGCACCACTGTACTGATAAAGATTCTCAGAAAGATGATAGGATGAAAAGATAGGACTGGATTTGAAGGACTACTTGCCATACTTGAGATTCACTTTCACCTAAAACCCTCCTGTAAGGTTTTTCATATCCGCCAGCAGAAAACTCATCCAGAAAACAATTTATAAAAGGGCCTTTTTCCCACCCACACCCCTGTACAGCTGAAACAACAACTGGATTAAGGGGGGGAGGGCGTTTGTGTAATTGGTGATAATTCTGACAACAAGCCAAAGAAAAGACCCAGAGCTGTGCGTCATGAGCTCACAGCTTTTCAAACACACATGACGGTTGTTTTTTTTTTCTTGTTGCCTCTCTCCACGCTTCTCTTTTTTCCGGCCCATCCCTCCCGTGCCTCCTGGGGAGGACGAACCGCGTCTAACGCCTTGGCCATGCGGTCACAGGCGCCATTAGTGTTATTCAGAAGTTCTAGAGGGTCTGGAAAACTCACCAAGCGATTCTTAATCCTGATTTGAGGATAACGCTGCAACAGTCAAGTTGCGGCAATAGACCTGCAACAAGCTTTAACAAATCTGCTGATTTCCACCTTTCTGCGGCCGAAACAATGAAATTTTTATTTGCCACTTGTACCACTTCACACAGTACATTGGAATGTGTTTTTCACATATCCCATCATCCCCTCCATTAAACACTCCCACAAATACAGGTGAGAGCAGGCTTGGGGATAGATTGCAGGGTCAGCCATTTATTCAGCACCCTAGGAGCAGATTTGGAGTTTAGGGCTACAGCAGTTGTATGCATATTTGTGATGGTCACGGGATTTGAACCAGCAACCTTCCTCGCACAAACACCTAAACTGCAGTCGCACACTGCAGGTAGGAGATGTCAGAATTTGGGGCTGCAGTCCGCAGAGTATCGCGCATTTTAGAACAATTCTGATTCAGATCTTTTTCAGCGGACTGTGCACTCAGAGCTGCATGCTGCTGTCGACAGGATGGCCTCCAGATGGACTTTCTGTTTGATACAGGAAGCCAAGCAAACAGGGGCTCTGGGTCTCTATTTATTCCTGAGACTGCCGGGACAGGGGGACCCCATTGCAGCTGGAGCCTCTCTATTAAACATTTATCCCCCAAGGGCCTGAAAAAAAGAAATGGAAACATGGCAGAAATCAGAGCAAAGATGTCACCCGAAGGAAGGTGGGAAGGAGAGGCGATGGGAGTAGGCGTGACACATCGGACACTGAGATCCCCAGGCCGACTGACGACACCAACCAAAACACGAGGAGCCTCACAGAGAACACAGCTCTGGAGGCGGGAAAGGAGGTGGGGGGTTCAGAGGGCCAGGGGCCGCAACAGAACACCCCGACCGACTTGTCTGTCAGGCTGCAGAACTTTCTGGGCCGTCGTGTGGGTGACACTCACAGAACAGATAAGGAGCCTTAAGTGCGACGGCCTTCCTGACAGCACCAAGGCGGAAGCATGGGTGGGTTGGACAGGATCCAGAGTGCTACTGACGCTTCATGCACCTGGCTCTACATGAAAAGGATCTCATCTCAGTGCAGATATGACAACCAGCAGAACGGTTCAGCACCTTCCCTCAAATAGTCAGGTTTCTCCATCAGTAAATCAAGTACAGGTGCACTAATTGTTCTGGACACTGAACAAGACGGCCTGGGCATGAAGCATTTGTGGATCTGTTTGACAAGTAAACAAAATTGTATCTAGAGACCACAACTGCATTCTTATGTCTGAAAAACATAATAAAAACAGAAAAAAAAGATTACAGAATATTCTGTCAACATTCCAGTAGGTACCTGGCACCCTTGTTTCATTGCTGATTTATTGCACAGTTGCACAAGGAGCTGAATTTAAACATACTGCATAACCTGAATCACAAAGTAGAATATCCAGTTACAGGCATAAACATGTGAGTGACTCGCAGCATCAAGGTTTAAGCGAATGATTGATATTATTTTGCATTATAGCATTGCTGGGTTTTATTTTTCTGTGGGGGAAAAAAAGCCAAAACCTTTGCAACATGGCCTCTTTTAAATGTCACAGACAGGTAATGGTTGTGTTGTGTCAGCTCGGAGGAGAAGACAACGGCAGCCACAATAAACACACTCCAGCTCCTCAGAGACGCCTCCACGGCATGTAGAGGACTCGCTTCAGAGGAGGGGGCTCAATCATGTCGCCTTTTAGCACGTACGGGAAAGCAGCCAACGGTCCCGCTCTATCAGGCACCACACGCACAAGTTTGCCGCTTAGTCATCTGAGAGAAAATGAAGGCGTCTCACGGCAAGCTGGGCCGTAAGAAATGCAGCCCTCCTTTTCTCAAACCGCTCATCCAAAGAGGTGTGAACATGGAGCTTTCTTCTGAGAAGTTCAGGACAGTGAAGCAGACGGCACCCTAGGTGGGATGCCAATCCATCACAGGGCAAACCTCGCAATTACAATTAATATCATTAGCATGCATCCTGGGTCACACAAGCTTAGTCTGTTGCTGTAGCAACCAAAAACAAACTCCCAGAACCCCTGGCATAGTGGTGAAGAGTGTGTCATTCAACCTGAAGTACGGTGGCTTAAATCTGTTTGGATTCTGCTGTAGTTGCCTTGAGTGAGTTGATAATTTGGAAGTTAGTCTAGTAAAACACCCAGCTTAAATACACAGAAGTACAGCTAAAAATGCATTGAAAGAAATTTATCTTTACTATAAATGGTAATAGAACGTCACACTGGTTTGTTTAATTGCAGCAGTTCTAAGGATACAAAAAATACACACAAAATCATATGACAAGTGTCAACATTTAAGTGTCAAACCACACCGCAAACGCCTTCTGTGTTTACTGGCCTCAGGGGCTATGTGAAAAGCTGACACTAAGGTTTATTTCACCAAAACAATGCCAAAGTGTTCACAATACAGAAAAGGGAATTCAAATAGCCAAGATCCATGGCTTAAAGAAAGTGAATATTATCAGAGCACTAAAGCTCTGGCAAAGGTATTCACTGTTCAAGGGTTAAAACAGATTTCGCATGAAAACTTCATAAAGTAAAATCTGTCATTTTCTTATGAGCACTCATCTGTATTTTATAGGTGGGTCACCTGTCCCCGGTTGAGTTCAAGGACAGATTTACGTACAAAGGGCTAAAGATGGTTATAAACACGTGTGAGGCTTTTCAGACCCCAACAGTGCGGAGAAACATAACTGTAAGTCAGACATTGTTATTCTCCACCCAGCCAACCCCCAGATTGCTGGTGAGATGCTGGAAATCACGGATCTACACTGTTAATCACGAGCACTAATAACAAAGCAAGGCATTAGCGAGCTCGTCACGGCACTTCCACAGCACTAAAACTTGGACAGAAGTACATAAACATCTCAGTGAATCATCAGACACTGAGAAAGACATCAATCATTTCAGGGGGAATTTTTAAATAAATCTTTTGTGTGTTTTGTGCTCAAAACCAATTTGGCCTTTATTTCAACCAAATCTCTTTTTCGCCAAGTAGGCCTATGTTAAATTGTGAATATAACTGTTGGCATTAAACCAGAGTGACCGACCATAATTCTGATTAATGCTCAAACAGAAAACATCTGATATGCATTAAAGCTGCGAGGACAGTTAACAGCACTGCTGCGGCAGTCTAAAAACCAAAAAATATACAAAAGCCTACTTAGGAGTTAAAGGGAAAACAACACTGCATAAATTCAGGTTTGAGCATCCAGTTTTTACTGCTCAAACCCATCATGACAGGACAACGTCCGCAATAAATGGTGTGCTTGGAAAATGTTTCCAGCAGACCCACCACAGTCAGATTGTCAAGTGTACAATTAGGGCCATCCTTGGCTCATTTTGGAAGGAGTGAGCTAAACAAGCCAGATGAAGATGGAAACATCAGCGACTTGGGGAGGGGATGTCGTTACAGTGGTAAGAAAATGCTGATCTCTTTTTAATACCATCAACTGCCCTTCAAGGATTTTTTAAATGACTACAATGTCCAACATGATTCCTCACCTTTCTATTCTTTCATTTTAAGGTCACTGACCATTAGGCTGTTTCAGTCTCTCTCTGCCTTTGAAATCAGTACATACTGTGAAAGTCTTTGAAAAGAACCCACAAGAACACATTCCATTCGTCTAAGAACAAACCGAACATATTTCTCAAAATTATATATATATATATATATATATAAAATATATAATGTTGATCAAAAATGACAAAGATTCCAATTTAAAAGCTAAGATGCAAATTATTTTTTCAGGCACAGTCCTAATCATTGCTCTTTTAAGATCGTAAAACAGCTTATGATTTATTAATAACCTTTATGCCAGGATGTTAATCTTCCCAACAGACTGACACCTGTTGATCTGTCAACTCTCCAAGGGGGTATTGCAGAAAGGAGGTCTAACATACCCTGTAGTTAAACCTGAACTCTGAATGGACTAGGCAGGATTTGTTAACTCGAGATTGAGGGAATTGACAAATCTTGAAGTAAGGCTTTCAGTTTTCTCCAGAAGAATTCAGGTTTAACTATAGGATATGGTAAACCCACTTCCAGAGCACCAACGGCAAGTGTCCTTTGCTTTTTCTGCCATTAGAAAGGCAAGTTAAAATATTTCTCGGTGTCACCTGAAAAGGACGAATAAGTGTTCATCCCATTCAAATCTTACTTTAAAAGTATAAATTGGTCCAAATTAATTTCCCAAGCCAACTCAAGCTCAGTAACGGTCTGTAACCTGTGCTAATCTCAAGATTAATGGGATTTAAAGTAACTGACTTCTTTCAGCATTTCTGAAGTTTTATAAATAATCCAGTTAATCAGACAAATCTAACAGCTGCTTTGCAAATAATCACATTTCTCATTTCAGAATTATGATTTTACTCATGACTGAGGATGTTCAAGACCCTTTGAGTTCCTTTGAGTGGTTAAGACAGTGTAAATTACACATATCTAAATGTTTTTTCAGGATCGAAATGTGTTTTAAAGAGGCTTATTATTGAAGCACTTAGAATTACACAAAGCATTCAACCAAATATTGTTTCTTAAGTAGCATTCAAATGGCATTCGTGAAATAACTGTCTTTTAAACACACACGTTACATATATAAAACGTGCTGTTATAATTCTTCACAGTAGAGCCTCGTTTAACAGCGTTCCTGTCACGTCGGTGTCCTTCTATATGCGGACACCACCCGATCCCGCTCAGGTTTCATGCGCTTCTCCGCGCAGCTCCTTCTCGTCTCCTCCTTCCCCATAAATGGACAACACGCCGGTCCGCTGGCTCACACACACACACCCATCCCCAATGACAGTTGCTCTGCGATGCCGTCGCGCTCGCTGCTTTTATTATACGAGCCCTCGTCTGTAAACACGCAAATACAGTCGCTTACGGGTTGATCTAGGAAAGCTTCACACTCTACAGGAGGGGGGGAACTTTCCGATATACAAACACCCGAAAATAAAGCCCCTCCGTAAAATACATGGAGGGATCAATGAACATTAAAATACCGAACATAAAATGCACATACATCAAATCAATAGCTCTTTGCGCTTTTTTTCCCCCCGGCGTACCATTACATTCGCCTAAAATAATGTAGAGGGAGAGAAAACTGGCATCTAAAGTGAATGACGTTTGATTCGTCCATCAGCATACCTGCTGTTTAGAGTAAGATTTCCTAACCCTAAGTTCTCGGGGAGTTTGGTCTAACATGAGCTCAAGCTGGGACTTTTGGTTCGTTCCTGCGCGATCACAAGCCGGAGCAAATGAACTTCTAATGGACTACTTGCGAATCTCATGCCAGATATTTCACATTGCGCTCCGTGAACTAACCAAACATGCTGCTACAGCCTACTACGTGCAGCGGCTGGACATCCTACCAGGGACATTTTTCAAACGCGATAAATTACTTTACCATATGGCGCTGTATATAATATTGTCGTGATTGCACGCTTATATAATATTCCACATAGACCAATGAGTAACACCTGATCCATATCGATTATTGGTAAAATAACACACTTTTGGGACTAAGGATCAGTTTATCAGCCAGTTGTTTGCAATCTCACTCCAATAAATTCTGGTATGACAACCGACCGCAATTATCGACCTAACTACGTATAATGCTGGGAAGGGTTTTCGTCGATTATTTTACGTTTGGACTGTGAAACACAACCATTTTACGGGACCATAAAATACAACCAGCAACGTTTTTGTTTTAATCGCCGTTTCACGGCTATACTATTTCAGCCCGCCGACTACCTTTGAAATAAAACTAGCACACTTTAACGAGCATCTCCACTGTTCGTGGAGCTAAGCGGGTAACCAGATATTCAAAAACAATACGTAATCCCACAAGCCATCGCTCTTCAATTTATAGCATTACCTCATCCCATGAGCCACTGCGAGAAAAAGAATCTTCTGGTTGGTCGTCTGGACAACGCAATCGTAATCGACCGTAGTGGACCGCCCAGCACACCATTTACAGCCAATAGGCAACTTCGAACATGACATCATTGCTATTTTTGGGGCGGCAGCAGCAGATAAGGTTTGCTTCCAAGGGTGTAAGACTTCACAGTATACGGACCATAGCAAAGTGGAAGGTGGTACAGCGGTTTAGGGAATAAGACTGACGTTTGGTACTTACCGAGTTTCTAAAGAAGCTTTGTCGAAAACCTGCACTGACACCGACTACGGGCGTGCTGTTAAATCTTCTCGAAGAAGTAACAGAGACAGCAAACTTCTGCTAACACTACCGAGGAGAACTTCATTGCTGGACTTTTGGAGAGTTGGATCAGCGTCCTGAAGTTGGAAGATCCCCGTGACAAACGGATAAGCGCAGGTATTCCAGTAAATCAAATGAAGAAATAACAAGTTGGATGACTGGACAAAGCTACTTTCTATGCTCAGTGGCTACTTAATAACTTCGTCCGAACTTTTTTCGTGTCAGTCGACCAGACTCTACAGACTGAAACTTAATAGGGGGAAAGTGACCCAATCCCCTTATTACAGACATTTAAAATAATTTTGGTTGTTATTCTATGTCTACCAAGATGGAAACAACTTTCTATGACGACTCGCTGAATGCTGGCTTTTCTCAGCTTGACGCTGTTAGCTACGGATACAACCGCAAAACCCTGAAGCAGAACATGACGCTAAACCTGACCGACCCCATTGCGAGCCTAAAGCCTCACCTGCGTGCGAAGGCAAACGAAATCCTCACGTCACCCGACGTTGGACTGCTGAAGCTGGCTTCTCCCGAGCTGGAGAGGCTCATTATCCAGTCCAGCAATGGTCTAATAACCACAACACCGACCCCTACTCAGTTCCTCTGTCCAAAGAACGTCACTGACGAGCAGGAAGGTTTTGCTGAGGGTTTTGTGAGGGCCCTTGCGGAGCTGCACCATCAACACATGCCGAATGGAGTCAGTGCCACTTCTGCCCCGCAAACAAGCGTGACCAGTGATATGGCAGCAATATCATCGATCGCAGGGAGTTCGCCATATAGCTGCCCCATTCGCACGGATCCACCAGAGTATACAGACCTCAGTACATTCAACCCAGTCATCACTACCGCAGCAGCCACCTCCTACAGTAATGGGAACCCGGCTCTGAGCTATGCAGCCGCTCAGCCCCAGCACCACATGAATACACAGCTATCTATTCAGCACCCGCGGTTGCAAACGCTTAAGGAAGAACCACAGACTGTACCAGAAATGCCAGGCGAGACACCACCTCTATCTCCCATTGATATGGAAAGCCAGGAGCGGATCAAAGCAGAAAGGAAGCGCATGAGGAACAGGGTGGCTGCTTCCAAATGCCGGAAGAGGAAGCTGGAGAGGATTTCTAGACTGGAAGAGAAAGTGAAAACTCTGAAGTCCCAGAACTCCGAATTGGCTTCCACTGCGAATATGCTTAGGGAGCAAGTGGCCCAGCTCAAACAGAAGGTTATGAATCATGTCAACAGTGGGTGCCAACTCATGCTGACGCAACAGCTGCAAACGTTCTGAAAGCCGAGGTGAATAAAGATTATTGGCCAGAAATGGAGGAGACTGAACGTAAAGCAAAAGAGGCCTGTCGGAAAGGCAGTGCATGAGTGGAGAGATCGAGCAGCAAGTGCCAGAAGGCCTACCGCACGCGAGTTCCTGGGAGCTCCATCTTGCCAGAGGGAGGGACTGTTTAAGGCGAGAGAGAGTGTGCCAGCCTTAGAGGGGACAAAACACTGACTCTTGTTTTGTGGGCTTCACACAATAAGATTTAACCTACCAAGTTTTGCATGGACTTTATTAACTTTGAAAATGTTTCAGTATTACATGAAATACAGGCGCCATGAAATGGTGTGTGAGGACATAATAGTCTGGTGGGGAGACCTGCTTGAACCCTCCCCCGCCCCTTTTGTAAAAATGTATATATGCATTATAGTTGTATTACATTTGTTGAATACATTAGAAAACTACACCTTTTTCTAAAATTTTAATGAGGTTTAACTCATTTGTAAATAAGGATCTGAAGTACTTATGTGTACCATTTGTAATAAATTTTTTTTATGTTTTGTTCTCTGAGCACTTCAGAATTTAATTATATTTAACATACAAATAAAATGTCAGCAAACAGTGCAAGTTTGATTCTGTTGTTTTATGTCTCTCGGGGTAGTCTTGCACTAAATTTTGCGTTCATACTAAAATGTTTTATAGACGGTGTTTGCAGTCAGAGGTTAAACTGTATTCCCAATGAATACTTTCTGTGAGTTGTAAAAACAAAAGTAATCGATCTTTTAATGTTTCTAGGTTATTATACAGTAGATTAAATGTGGTTGATGGCCGAATTAAATAAAATACGGAACACTTAAGTCATCGAATTTCAGTAATACGGTGCACGCTGCGGAACTTAATGTTTAAAATAAAAATAATTGCAGCACGCAAGTAATGAAGCCTGAGGCCAGAATGTATTTGGGATCTTAAAGCGTGGTAGACAAGGATTTGTTCGCTACTCTACGACTTCTTTTTTTCTATCCATTTGAAATTTTCCGAAAAGTTCAGATGAACTGCATTTATGCGGCCGTATTTTCGCCAGAAGACGGAGTAAGCGCTCCTCATGTATAGTCATAACACGTTTTAAGACACCAGCTGCGGTACGAGGATAAACTTCAAAAATGTAGGTCATGACCACTGGAATTCAGAAATAACTCAAAGAAAATTTTCAAGTTTGAGCGAATTAATAACATTTTCTTTATACATCCGCACAAAAATTGAAGTCTGTACATATTTTGTATAACCTCATAATGTATATAATACATTTACATGCACATCAAATGTGCACGTTTTATAAACCAAAATACATATATTTGTATATATTTCACAATACTTTGCAATACATTTTAAAGCTGTATCTTGTTTCAATACAGTCGTGAAATCAAGATTTCATTTTTATGGATACATTTAATCAGTTAATAGAATATTCCCTCTAAAAGAATTACATCATACCGGAAAATGAGCACCAAACCATATATGGCAATAGTCTAGTCGGAAATGCCTTGTCATCCCGCCAGAAAATGGGCGTGTAAAGCGGGAAGCTGACCGTACACTTGCATACCGAAAGTTTGCTATAGTAGTACCTGGACAAAAAATATGTAGCAATTCCTGATATTTCCCAATAATATGTGCATTTAAAAATCGTAATTATCTCTGGTAGAAAAAAAACAACGGGCATAGATTCTTAATGATAAAATTGAGAGGTGTCTATATACACATACAGTATGTACAGTACAGGACAATTGAAATTATTTATTCAACGTACGCTTTTTAAAAAAGCGAGTTGAAAGCTAGTGCACATAATGTCAAGAATGATCCATACTTTTATAATAACCGCTACACTAAAAAGAGTAGTTTTGAAAAGCAAACAGTATCATAAGTTTAGGCTACGGTATGTTTCATTATAGCTCGGAGGACGTAAATTCCACTGTAAGGAGAAAGACAATTACAGGTATATGCAGTGTTCAAGAAAACGCTGGGAGGAAAAAAAAAAACTATCCGTTCAATTCCTTCTGCATGTTAAGTTGTACTGTCCTTCATGCTGTTGTAAGGAACACTTGCTTTATTTAATTTATTCTCATAAATTTAAGATACAATAATCTCAAACCCAGTTTCAAATATCTGATGGTTGTCTTGACATCACGCTCCCCTTGTTTAACTGGTCAGATCTGTACATTCATACACATTCTCTTAAATCTTTTTGTGTTTCGAACATTTTTATACTGAAAAGGTATTGTACAATTTTATACTGCGGCATTGTTTAGAAATTCTACACCTTCAAGCACACCAAAAGCCATGCGCTTGGGGGTATTCGGATAAAGTTCGGATATAGTTCATTCGATTTTTTTTTTTTTTACAAACGTGTTTTCACGAATTCATATTAATTCTGAGTGCATATTGTAGTATATGGTGTTTATAATAAAGAGGGCTAGGACACAGCATTTAACTTCTTATATTAATCAATTTATTCAGTTACGATAAACCATAATCACAATACCACAATTAAAATTAAATATTTGCCAATGATTTATGAATCAATCAAATCGTGCGAAGAATCAAATTTCAACAAGCACAAATTTGCACACATTAAATCAACATTTTTTGCATGCCCAACTATGCCAAATCATTCTTAATTAATATTTCAAATGTTTATTGCTATTGATGAAAGTTAATCTTGTCATTTAATGATAACGGATATTACATAACAGCTGTACCTTCTCCTTCCTTTTGCTTTGTGAAGTGCTATGAAACGGTGCCTGGAAATAGTCCACAGGGAGAAGGTATGTATCTCACATTAAATCAACATGAGTGGAGTATTTACCTGCATGCCAATACTACCAGCAAACTTCCCACTAGCTTGCTAGCCCCTTACACACATAACCCTGGTGATATTTACATAATCGGAGACACAGCACAACATTTACATAGTACATGACAACACAACACTACACGGAACATGCTATTTACCACACACATTCATCATTATTTACACGCTATTTACACTCCTTTTACATTGGACACCGTGGAACATTTAATCGATCGTCACTAATCTAGTTTTTAAAACGTGGTGTATGGCTCCATGTTGTGGCCAGTGAGCAGAATTAATCGAATGTTCCAATATTGCCGTGAAGCTACAAACTGCCTAAATGACGAATCTAATTCGTTAGTGCTACATTTAAGAGATTATGGTTTTTTTCTAGTCCATAACACCCCATTAACGCAGAGACCACGTAGTCTCTTTGTGCTGCGCTTGCACCGTTTAAAGGGCATTTGTCTCAGTGTGAGTTACTCTATTTTTTACATTCAGCCAGAACATCTTATAAAATGGGATATACAATAGGAATACTATTACATTGGAACGATTTGTGTTGTGTAACGATATTTCTATAATACTTCCACCTCCTTTTCATTCATATAGTGCTGTCATGTTCTATAATGCCTCTTGTGTCCTAATATTATTTAATGGCACTGTTATATTATTCAAACTCAGTAACACTTGATATTTTGAATTCTTATATTGGTGTAATATCTTAAATACCTTTCATATTTCTACACAGATGCTGTGCACCATATTAGGCAAATGTTCAAGTGATGTATCTGCATTCATCTTAAATCTCTCTGAATAGAGACCAATTTGTGTAAGTGTAGTTGTAATGAATCACACTGGGAGACAATATTATTTAATAGGGTGAACACAGTACTCAGTGGTCCAAAAAGACAGAAGACTGGTCAATACACAGGGTGATCCAGGAAGATGGACAACCAAATCAAAGATGTAACCCAGTCAAGCAAAATCCAAGACAGTGGGAATAAAAGCTGGGCAACATGTACATGAAATTTGTAATCCAGAAGTAAGTCAAAACAGTCACTCACATAGGGTTCATGTTGTTGTTTAGTCACGCAGTCGTGTCCGCCTCTTCGCGACTCCATGGACCACAGCACGCCAGGCCGCCCTGTCCTCCACCGCCAAGGTTCATGTACCTCATGTTAATACCCAGGAGTGCATTTTAGAGGTGGTTGTGTGTTTTGCAGGGCAGAAACTGAATGCAGCTGCCACCTGTTAAGATGATCCCCCATGATTGCCTGAGGTCATCTCATAGACCTATAAAAGGGATTCCCTCCCCATTGTATGAGCCCCTTCCCCCCACTCCTGCTTCCATCTTACCATACAAATTCCGCCAGTTCAGGTCCTGTAGCCAGTTGTCCAAGGCTGGATCCTGCTCCATGTGTCCTCCAGGCCCAAAATGACTTGAACATTCCTTGCCTTTAGCACAACCTTATACAAGGCTTGGTGCTTGACGAGAACCTCCAGGGCAAGACCTGCCAGAAGAGACTTACTTTACCTAACCACATGGTTGTAGCAGTCCAGCAGCATCTCAGCCTTGGGCCCATAGCTGGACCATGAACTAACCAGCCATCGCATGGGCAGGGACAGCCACAGGTTACAACTGATGGGGGTATTCCAGGGGAGCCACCAGATGTGCACAGAGCTAAGAGAACAAACAGTCAAGCTTGAGGGAAGTCAGGGACATCCCTCCCCACTTGTCCTTTGAGATACATCACTTCCCTCTTCACATATTTTCACTGTTCATCTGATCACGTGACAATACAAATACTTGACTTGTTTTGACATACTCACAATTAACCCCCCAGATGAGACTGAAAACTTCTCGTCAGGCCTCTTCACATGAAGTAGAACAGTGTAGGAAGTACATCTACTTGAGGCAAGCACCTCAAACCTAGGAAGTACAGGGACCTGGCCTTCCACAACCCAATCTTCCATCCAGCCATATTTAAACATTTTTCCCAGTTTACACAGTCAGCACCTTTCAAAAGTAGACCCCACCCAGCACTTTGAGAGCTCCATCCTAGAAGGTGAGACTCCCTGTGACATATGCACCTTCTAGCTGCCAAAGAACTTAACACTGACTTGTTAAAGTTAAGTCCGCCCCCTGAGGCTGAACTGAGCACCTGAACCAGGCTCATGGTGTGACCAAGCAACTAGTCCAAGCGTACAATGTGGTCTCATATGTATGCTGAGCCATTTTGACTGACCTCAACTCCCTGGTAGGAGCAGACCATCAA
The DNA here is from genome assembly GCA_009936485.2 of Gymnarchus niloticus. NCBI lineage: Eukaryota > Metazoa > Chordata > Actinopteri > Osteoglossiformes > Gymnarchidae > Gymnarchus > Gymnarchus niloticus. The sequence continues at coordinate 13,821,442 of JAACJT020000036.1, forward strand.
ATGTTGGGATGTTTATGCTGTCCAGTGCCTCCCTGGGAAAGCTGGATTTGATTGATAAATCATTGCCCTGCATCAATATCCATGTCCCTTTTAAACAAGGGACAAACTAAGAATCCTTAGCAATTCCCAGCATCCAAACTGTATTTGAGAAGGTACTATCTTCTGCATCCTAGAGTGCGCTAGCTATTTTCCTCCTTGTTAAAACAGCAGTACATTTCTCATTTTTATGAGACATTTAAATCCTGGGTCTAAATAGGTGGGCAGCAGTCATGTGTTCATGCAGGCTCTCAAACCTAGCTTTTATAGCCTGCACTTTGTCAAAATTAAATTGTCCTCATTTTTGTGGTGGGAATGTTCCCTTTGCAGCCTACACTGTTACATATCGTCAAGCTTCATGGCATTCACAACATTCATCGCTGAAGACGCTGGTTGTTCTGTTTTATTTGGGTAGAAGGTTGTTATGGGGCCAACTATACCCCCAGGACCTCTGCTTCCTGCCAGAGCAGCTACAATGGACCACTTCTGGTTAAGCCAGAGACAAGCCAAGTGGTCTGTGGCCTTGCAGATGGTGCAGCAACAGGGACCCCTGCCATGTGACCTGGCTCCAAATCATTCCTGCACTTCAAGTCCAGGCGGTCCTCCCCCTTGTGTGCACGGCCCTGACAAGAATGACAGGAAAGACGGCTGTCCAGCTTAAAGTTATCCCCTATTTGAACCAATACTAAAATAGGCTGGTGTGTGGATACAACTTCCATCCCCCTGCCATCAGGACATAACTAATCAACAGTGGTCATTCCACACATTCAACTCATCCCAGATCTTTAAGTGATCTGGTGAAACATCACCATACTACTGGAAGAACCAGCAGACGGCCTGTTTAACCCACATGTTTTCCAGCGGGAACATGTGGGTTAAACATTGACTGTTACTATCCTCTTATTAGTGTTCCACAATGAGACAACCTGAACTCTTCAATACAGGATGCTCAGCCTCTGCTTGGCTCCACTCAAGGGCACTCTGCTATATTTCTTCCAAAGAAAAATAAACATCAAAAAACCTCTGGGGATTGTTGCACTGAACACAAATGATGTCCTCCACCTTAATGGACATATTAATCAACAAGCTTGCAGCGATGTAGCCTCTGTGTGACTTGGATGTAAATGACATTATCACCTCTTCAATGGATTGAAAACATCTGTCCTGGCGACAAGAATACTGGGGTTAAGTGACTTCACAGCCAAAAAAAAAATCTGCAGATATCTTAAAAACTATAACACAGCACAGACTGGCAGATTATGCAGGACTCCTCATTTATACTGTTTGTTGGGGGTCCAGCTTCACGAAGCTTTTATGACTTTATGATCTTACCAATAATTTACATATCCATGGCATTCAAAACACCAAAAATACAAGCATAGCGTTGTATTTTGGAGATATCAATATCTTCTCATCTATTGGCATATTAGTATGTCCATAGTGTATGTTTGTGTGTGTGATGTATGGCCTGTAATAAACCGATATTCAGTCTAGAGAATCCCCTACTTTTTGCCCTGTATTTCTTGAAATAACTGCCAGAAAGACAGAAAGTTGACTGCAAATTCATCAAAACTGGGTGAGGGGCAACTCAAAGGCTGACATTGCAAATAAACAGGAAACAGAGGATCACCAAATTGCTGCTAATGGAAGATCAACAGCTTACCAGGAGTCATCGTGTCCACCGTTGCCCAGCACACCCCATCCCCTGCCTTCATCCAGCCCTCCTACCCTTGGTGATCAATGATTCCTTTCAACTTTTAAATATTTCAAATAAAATAAATAATTGATGTGGCAACAGACAGGCTTGATCTTATTTTAACAAAAACAGCATGGCAACACATGTTTGACTCAGAAATATTACTCAGAAAAACAGATGCCTACAGTGGTCAGTGCTGTTGCTCAACACCTGCAAGGGTGAGGGTTGCAGCCTTGCCTCTAGTAGTGTGTGTGTTTGCAGGTTTCCCCTCATGTTTACACAGGTTTCCTCAAGGTAGTCCTGTTTTCTCCTGAAATCTTTAAATGTTAGCTGTTGTTTCTAAAGTGCCCACACTGTGTGAAGGAGTGACTGCCTTCCAAACGGACTACTATCGCATTGAAGGTGTGGCCCCTGCCTTGCGCTTCCTAGTTCAATAAACATTACAAAAATTTCAGAAGGGAATATTCAGTTCAATTTTTATTTATATAGTGCCTTTAACAAGAAGCACTGTCACAAAGCAGGTTACGTAGTCCCGGGCCCAGAGTCCCCAGAGAATAAGCCAAAGGTGAGAGCGGCATGGAAAAACTCCCTCAGAAGAAAGAAACCTTGGGAAGAACTAGACAATATGGCAATAGCATAAATGGGACAGACCAGAAAGTTGAGTCACAGACGTCAAAAGGTACATGATAAATGCACATAAAACCAGTAATTCATAGTCCTGGGAACCTCTGAGACACGACAAAGGGTGGTCTAGATGCGGGGTAAACCAGGATGTACTTTACTAGGGGAATCTAGGCCTCAGGGAACACAATATAATCCACAAGAGTTAGTTAGACAGACACTGAGCATTGGGAAGAGACCCAAGACACAGTGGAGGGTTCAATGATAGAACGAGGACTCTGGGGAAACTGGAGCAGTGGAACAGTCCTGGGAGTCATATTATTATATGCAAGTACGGAACTGTAATAGGAAACCGGAGGATACCAATGTGACACTAGCGCATTTGCGCCCTCTACTGGAGCACGGGGTGAACGACGTGACAGCTGTAGGCTGAAAACAAGGAGTTAATGAGTGGTATTACCAGCATGTAATACTTTTTTGTACACGAATTATACGTTGCAGTGACCGAGTCTGTTGGTGTAAAGCACGATCATATGTTTCATTTCCTACCACTGGCGATATTGTCAGTATACTGATAACGGCAAGCGAGAATTAGATTGAGCGACTGCGCATGGCACTTACGTCAGTCGTCCCTGCTCTGAATCCCAGCTGAAGTTGTGCTATAGGTTACTGTATGTAGATGAAAACGTGCAGGCTATAGTCCCGGCATGAGCTAGCTCCTTAATACCCGACAGTGATAGCGTGAACTGCACAAACAATTAATAAAAAAACTATTTATTAATATCTGGCGTCGATATAGTTGGTATCGATACAATGAACACGTGCAGAAAGATCGATGTATCGATACTTTGTTTCGATCCCCCCACCACTTGTATGCAGCTGGTATTTCTTTGCTTTTGTATGTGTATCATTTAAAAATGCCTTGAGGTTTACTCATTCTATCAGCGATACAAACATCATATTGGACAATAACGTTGACTTGGGACGTTTTCTAACTAGATTCCTACACCGTTTAAAACCAGACAAGTTACAAGTTAAATCATTGGAGAACACTGATTACCTCGAACCATTTAAGTTTGGAAATCAAATAAATTGAGTAGACTCAGCTCTTATATATTTTAATAAGCTGCCTAATGCAATATTAACTTTCAGTTAAATAAAGTGCACTTAACTGACTTGTTACTGAGTTGTTTTTACTGAATTCATGAAATTTGCACTTTGTAAATGAAAATGAATCAGAATATAGATTACATGTTTCAATTCATGTCACTTATGCATGGCACGAACTTGAGCACTGAGTAAACAAAAATAATGCAGTTTCAGTTTGACTAGGGAACACAAAGTTGTAGGTTTAAGAAATAGGTTTAGACTGTAGCAACATATTGATTATATAATGGTATTTAATGACAGTGTTAGCATTTAAGAACGGTGAACATTTCTGTTTGTCAAGTCACTTTTTTTAAATAGCAGTTTGTAAGAAATAAAATCAGCAATAACAAAGGGGTTTGAAAACATCCATTGTGCTGAAGCACAAGGCAGGCTTACATCATGTGCCTTACGCCACTTTGCAGATCACAAACAGGCCTTATCTCCTGAGTGACATCAGAGCTATTCTCAATGGTTCTCCAGTCTGCTCAAGGGGCTTGACGGTTTTTTTTTTTTTTATTTATACAGAAGTTTGCCTTTTTGCAGTACTTTAAAATGCACATACAGTCTTCAGTAGGTCCCCTGTAATAGGCAGTAAGATCTCCCCCTCCATCTCTTGCAGGAAGAAAGGCTCTTCATGAGCTGTCTTGGCTGAATGAGAACCAGGAGCTGTCTGATATGGGGGGGGCTGCCCCTCTCCATCCCCGTGCACCACGCAACATTGAGCAATGATGACGCATAGAAGAGAAAGGGATTGCAGAGCGAAGACTGACAGCAGAAAGGAATGAAACTAGGATACCACACAGCTCTTCTCTTCTCATCCCGGGACCCCCAACTACGTCATTCCTTTGGCCATCCTCTTCCGGCTGATGCTGTTTATGGGCTTGAAAAACAATCTCAGTATCTATCATAGGACTTTCTCTCCAAGAGTAGAGCTTACTGGGAAGGCTGTAATACTAGACTTAGATGGTTACCTTTAAATGGAGAGGGTGAGACATCCTGTCTGACAGCAAGGAGAGGAGCTTGTCTGGCCAGGTGAGCATGGTGGGTTTTACACTGCAGTCATGGATGGTTATGGTGCATTCAGCGTGGTGGGTTTTACACTGTAAACATGGATGGTTATGGGTTAGTGGCATGTTTTCTTTGTAAATTAATTTTTGAGTAGTATTTTTGTGCTCTGTAATTTTGTAACTTGTTTCATGTTAAATTACTGCCTGGGTCTGACCTTGGGTCATTTTTGACTGTACTTATATTTAACTGTTCTGGGTGGGAATTATGGCAGGGCAGAGCTTCAATGGGAAACTGTTTTCTCACACCTCCAGGTTTGCAGTTCTGATTTATTCATCCAGCTCTGTGTTCTAAATATATTAACATGGATTCCCTCCCTCAGTCCAAAGACATGCAGTCAGGTAAACACGTGTCACTGAATTTCCCATACATTAACATGGGTTCCCTACCACAGTCCAAAGACATACACTTAGGTAAACACGTGTCACTGAATTTCCCATAGTAGGTTCCAGGCTCACTTCATCTCTGTACTGGGTAAGTGGTTATGGAAGATGGATACGATTAGAAGTAATTTAGGAAAGCTGAGAAAGAGCATTTATAATGGAAAAGTGCATTCTGTGTTGGACTACCAGCTCCAAGTCAGACAGAAAATTGAATGGTGTTTCATTTAAAAACCTTCCCAAGCACAAAAAACTTTACAGAAATAAACAAAATTAAATTAAAAGGAGTGTGTGGTGTTTTATGACTGAAATTTAGCACAATAACAACAGCAGATTTACTGTAAACATTATGGGATGGACATGGACCACCAGAGTTGCAGTGTTAAATAGGAGGATAAACACCACATACAGGGCAGGTGGACAACAGGGTATAGCCAGGCAGTGTTCCACAGCCCTGCAAGACAGTCATTCTCATTTATAGGTGGCAGGCTCCCCAGTCACTGTCGAACCTGCCCTAGTGTACTGCCCTGCAGGGGCCCAAAAGTTGTTGTCTCCCTTTCTCCCAGGCTTGCTTTATGCCGTGAAGTAGCTGATTGCTAACAAGCATCTGCTGTGGCTCATCCCACATTCCACACAGGTTTTGTGGAATGTGGGTCCCAGGCAAGCCATGGGTTCTGGTGATCAGGGGGCGTGGCACCCTCAGATTGTCACAATATTCAAAAACATAACCTTGATAAAAGAAACACCTTCAGTGTGCTTTTAAAAATGTTTTTAGTGGCCTGTTCAAAATGAACATGACAACAGAAATAAGTCCAGAGTGCATTTTAGTACATTTTTTGAGTACAGGTGTTAGTTTCTTTGAACATTTTGGCTTCTCAGTAGAATTTGAGCAGGATGTACAGCATTGATTCAAAAATTCTTGGGTATCACTCTTGTGCAATAAAACAGAAGATACTGGATAATAAGTCTTTATTCCTGATGTTTGCATTTCAGAGTATAATGAAAATTGCATTCTCTAGCCAAGCTGTGGTCAAAAGTTTGCATTATGCAGTCTGATTATGTATACGCCTGTATTTCTTGTGATCGACGGTGCTCAAAACAGTGATCACATCTCAGTCTCATTCTGTAATAACTTAAACTTAATTTAAGGGTTATTTTCAATTTACTGAGGATTCAAAATGGTCTGAGATTACAGGACAGTTTATGAAAGAATGGCCTGAGACTACAGGACAGTTTATGAACAAATAAACCAGGACTACAGGACAGTTTATGAATGGCTTGAGTCTGAGAGGAGGCTAAACAGGTTAGAATGACGATTGTCTCAAATGTTTAGGAAAAAGGTTTGAAACTACTAAATTTAAGAGTTTTGAGCTACTAATTTTGTTGCTTGGTTTAACTGGTGACAAATTTGTTGCGAAACAGCAGTACAATGACTTAGATCTCTTTCATTAAGGCACAAGGGTATGTCCATTAATGAGCTTTACAAATGCAATGTATCACAGAAATTTTGGTGAAGTTTAAGGTTTTTCATGGAGTTCCTCGACCACCAGGTGTCTGACTGAATCCAGTGGATGCAGGTCAACAGGAAGCCATGCCGGAGATGGAGGCCTTCCCACGACCGCCGCACCGGCCACGCCGGCACCTCAACCCCGCCCATTTCCAGAGGAACATTCTGGAGGAGCAGGTGGAGCTATGGTGGTCTAGAGAGCCCCGCAAGTCGCTGCTGTGCTACTGCCTGTCGGTGGGCCTGATCCTGGGCTGCGGCCTGGGCGGGGTGGGCCTTCTCGCAACCACCACCAGCCCAGCAGGCGAGTGGCACCTGGGAGCTGGCACGGCACTCTGCCTCCTCTCGCTGGCCGTGTTGCTCAAGCAGCTGCTGAGCTCCGCTGTGCAGGACATGAACTGCGTGCGCAGCCGGCGTCGCATCGAGCTGCTCAAGAGTGGAGGTCTGTCGGATGTACTGGTGGTCCTGCTCACCGGCCTGGCCCTTCTAGTCTGCGGCTTGGTGCTGCTCCACCTGGCACTGGCCAGCAGTACGGACCGGGAGCGACTTGGCCTAGATGACATGCTCGTCTCCGGGGTGGTGCTGCTGGCCTTGGGTGCAATCACTGTCCTGGCCGTGGCTGGGTATTATGCATGGGCCTCGCTTCTGCAGAGGGAGGCTTCTGAGCAGAGGCGGCAGGGCCGGACCCCTGGAGTGTTCACCATCTCAGGCTGGATGAGAGAAAGACGACGGGAAACAACCTCCAGCATGGCCAACCTCATCTGAAGGAGGCAGCTACCACACTAGCAGACTGATGGTAGAGGAAGTGGGTAACACCAAATGGGGCTCCAGTCCTGAAGTGGGGGCCAGTTGTATCCATCTTGATATGGGGACAAAATAACAAGGACATTTGTACCAATATCATTTTGAAGGTCATCTTGCCAAGACACCAGCTTTATTCCAAACTCAATTTTTTTTATAATGCATCATAACAGAATATTAAACTTGTAAAATTACCTCATCTCGAGGGTTATCATGTTGTCTTGCTTCAAGTCCGTACCAGTTCTTCAGTGCTGACATGTCAATTACTTAATTAAATTTAACACTCCTAGCACCTTGCCTCAAAATGAAAAAGTTTAGCAAAGAAACAACCTTGAGTCCCTGTGTAAACGTATTTCTACAATAGAACAAGGGCAGTTTAGCAAAAAGTCTGTCACCCAAGAACCTGCACTTTCACGCCTGAATCTCGCCTCTGTTAACCCAGCTGGAACCATGCCTTCTTCAGGGTAATCCCTCTGAGTCATACAGACAGTTCCCCACAGAGAAAGGGGAGAGAGAGTCTGAACTCTGAACACTGACTCTCTGCACGTTGATAGTTTGTCCATTGTTTGAGAGCAGCTGTTGGTCACCCACAAAACAACGGTCAGTTCAGGGTCCACTGACACATACCGTCTGGTAACTAAAACGCAGAGACCCGTACTGAGTGGGATACCCAGCAATGTAATAGATGCTGCCTGAACGAGCGCTCAGAGATCATATTATAGGAGTGAAATAGTGCCACTTAGTGGAAGCTCTGAATAATACGTTCATGCTCCGATGCCACATGGTGGATAACACGATTAACGAATAAAATCATCCATGATTTCTTTCTTTTTGAGCTAAAGGGATCTTGCAGTCGTTAGCAGGCGTGTTAGCCGAATCATTCAACAGAACACGTGACTCTTCTAATCGGCTGGCATTGACAAGCAAAATGTGAGTCTGCATTCTAATTCAGATACAAGATATGATCGACAATTTTTGCCATGTTGTATTAAGACGCTGAATGCTGAATGCCATTAAAGGGGGAAACATTATATCGGAACAACTATAATAAGTCGAGTAATAATTCCGCTCGAACTTTGGTCTTTGATTTGAAAATCACTTTTGGTTAATTTACCTTGTTATGGAAGTTGTTGTATAGTTCTTAGTTCAGTGCTAATCCTTAACCCTGCGCTTTGCTACTGGTCCCTCACTGGATGCTCAGCCTAGCTGCACATGTACCTTAGGTAGCTACTAAACTGCTGTATGCTGTGACTTATCTGTCTCGTTGTACTTATTTTTTAATTTGCAGAAAATAATACTTTAAAGACCATACGCCTCATCCCCACGACGCATGCTCATCATTAAAGTAGCGCACACGCGACCCCCAGTTCAGGGACTACTGGATTAAGGAATTAAGACAAAATCAAAATATGGAGTTTTTTATTGAGTGTTTATATTTTGAGGAGTGAAAATAAAGCTAGGTATTTTAAAGTAACAATAAAACGATCAGTTCAATTTAAGAATATAAAACGTGTGATAAATACATACAAAACATTTATGTATCTCATTTGTATATTTTAATCTGAGCATCTAGTGGATGTAATGGACATTTTGTGTGTGTATTTCTTTGATTTACAATATATTTCCAATTTGCTCATTCAATGGATGCTGATTAGTGCCCTTTCGGTGCATTTTGCATAGTCAGCATCTAATTTGTTAGGCAACAGTGCCTTGTAAGTGGAGTGTCAGTGGGTACAAAATTGTTTGAGTAAATGAAAAAAGTAAATAATAATAATCACAAAGAAAACAAGCATCCCGTCTGGCTATTTAGCCAATGGAGAACTGAATGTCGTCGTCTTCAATCTCCTCCTCCTCCACCTCCCGCTCTGCCCTCTCCCTCTCACTGGCCTGGATGTAGTTATCCTCAATGAAGCCATCATCGTCATCGAGCCCACTGGGGATGGTGGGACTGGCTTCCCTGCTGGCCAGGCCATGTCCTGAGAATCCCACCTCCAATGCGGCCGGGTCGCATTGACTAGCTGTGTCAGTCTCCGACAACAGGGCGTGGTGGTAGCTGGCCAGGTATCGCTGGAAGAGCTTGCACTTGACCAACAGCACGATGAAAACAGAGATGGCTACAGTGGTGCCCAAGGCAGCCACCAGGTACGGCCAGCCATTGGCCTCCTGGGAATTTGTAGAAGTTGCTGTAAAAGTCAAATCCAGTTAAATAGCTTGACCATACACTACGATGGAACTCATAGGCATTGCAAACAAAACGGTAAGTTAAGCTGCACAAAGGTGAAAAATATCATGCCTTAAGAACAACCACAACAATAACTGAAAAAGAATCCAACTGGTAAGGAATCATTATGCGGAACTCACCATTTAGTGTGGTATTTTTCTCATCTTCTCTTAATTTTCTTTGAACTCTTTCCAGAAAACCTTTATTCATATGCTCTGATGAGAAACAGGTTCTTGCATTAGCTGAAGGCACTCACACCATGGTATATTTTTACACTTTTCACAATGTAGAGGTTTTACGTGGGAAAACAAACCTTCTGACACAATTTGGAATTTCAGAACACTCCGTACTCGCTTGAAACTTTTTGATGGAACTCTTGTAAAACTGCTGTCATGCACTCTGTCACTTCCAAGAAGCAGTTTTTGTAGCCTAGGGAAATCCTGCAAGGCCCCTGGCTTAATGTCTGTCAGCTGGCACCCACTAAGGTCAAGGATACGAAGCTCCAAGAGGCAGGTGAATGTGTCTTTCTTCAGGACAGGGAGGTAGTTTCCGGAGAGATTCAACAGGACCAATTGTTGGAAACGCCCCAGTGCCCTCAGGTTTTTGGGATCTGTTAGGTTCAAGCGATTCTGAGAGAGGTCCAACATAGTTACATTGTCCCAGATCTGTGCAGGGACCTTGGTGAGGTTTTTCAGACTGCAATTAAAGGATGCCTGAAAAAAATATGGTACAACTAGCTCAAATATGTAGCTACGATAATCTTATTACATGTTCCGCATGATACAATATGAAAAATGGGAAGAACCTGCTCCTATGTGAAAACTACAAAGATAAAATTAAAACACAACTGTGATATCAAGTTATGCAGGGAATAAAGAAAAACATGTCATTCCCTGTGTCAGGGTTGTTCAAACCCTTACAGGCAGGAGGTCAAAAGCCAGTCTAGGGGTTCACAAACTGGCTCGAGACAGGATTTGACTGGGCAATTAAAGAACACACCCTTCATGATCAAGACACACTCCAAAAAGATTTCACCTTGGGACCTTTGTCCTTGTTGTTGTTCATGACCACATTTTACCAAGGACCCACCCACCGTCTATATTAGCTCATCCCCCCAAACTGGCTAAGCTGCGGAGTAACAATACCAATTTCTAAACAGCTATAGAATACGATCCAGTTCATGATTTTAGGGCAGAATATAATTTTGGTTGTCATTACAGCTCGATTTAAGAGGTACAAAATGTGCTAAAGAAAACGTGTCACTTTACACTGGAAGGAAAAAAATATTAGTAGAGCATAAAGTAAGAGTGATAGGCATGAGAGTGGTCAACAAGAGCAGTAAGCACTTTAAATAGCCCTCAATTTCATGATAAAATGATTTATATAGCAGCATTGGAGATTCAGTCAGGCTCCTATCTGCTCTGGCATGAAATTTCACTCACCTCACTGGCTTGGACAACACATGGGGCAGTCTCCTGTGTCTCTCTTCCAGTGATGGCCACCCAGAAACATAGAAAGGATACAAGGTTCCACCTGAAGGCTCCCATGATCATTGACTTCATCTAGAAACAGCCATCAACCCCAATATAGCGAATGTTAGCACTCTCACTTCATACAACCGCACACCTGTCATTGCTGTTGGAGTTGTTACACGTTTACTTATATGTCTGAAGATGGAGAGACACTAGAAAAACTACTGTACAATATTTGCTAATACTGTTAGCCAAATTCAGCTACCAGCAGCTGCTACAGTGCTGGACTAGTATTTTGTAAGATACTCTGGGTGCTTCCAGTTCACAACAGACTATTCTCAGTGAATTCAAAAGTAATCTGTTTTTGCTGTGCCAAAAAACAAAGATTATACTCAAATCATGTTCATGTTGGTTAAAGTGTGTCAGTTACCATATTTCAAAATATCTTGTCAGGTCTCCCAATAATTTACAATTGCCATGCAACATACTCATACTTCAGGAGCTTAACTAGGAGTACACCTTGTTTGGCTAATCAATACCTCATCAAGTGAATCAACTACTTAAGGTCACAAGTTAAATGAGTTGGTGGTGAAAATTTAAAAAAAAAAAAAAAAAAGATACATGAAATGGCTAGGGTGCTTTTGAGGAGAGGTTTGGGAGCCAAAGTTATGTTGCTTGAGCAGTCCAACTAATATTTTGGAGAACAGAAGAGATTATTTTTACGTTTAAGTTTATAAACAGTAATAAGTGTGGTTTTTTTTTTTTCTGAGCGAATATACGGTTACTGCACAGATAAATGGCCTTACACATTTTCTGGGACTGCCTAAGACTTTTGCACAGTACTTTCCAATCACGTATATATAAATATATATACACACACACATGCTGTATATACTCTCACAAACATACATGTATACGCACGTGCTATAAGTTTCTGTAACAGCTAAACGGAGTCAATTTACCTCGTGACATTTCAGGGAATAAAACACATCGAGGTCAAATTTTAAATACCGTCACGTCTTTAAGCTGGTCTGTTTTCAAACATGTTCACATGAACAAGTTGAATTCTGACACACACACCTATCGAAATATGCAATCGACATAGTGTATACTACATGCTAGATATACAAGCTATTCTTAAAAATGTTTTGTAATCCTATATACCGGTGACGGCAGGATTCTGTCCCGAATGTGTTTAACTGACGAAAGCTTTAATACGTTTTATAATCATAAATTTGGCATTTTTGTGGTCGCTCGGTATAGATCTCACTATCACATTGAATGCCGCGACTGGGATGTAGAAAGGATTAATGTGTACGCTGACAAAAACAGCTGAAACCTTAATTAACATCCCGTACCGTGGCATCAACAGCTTGTTCAAAGCAAGTAAAGGTGCCGTGTCACCTATGACATTCCAAACGATGCAAATACAATTGAATCGCATTAAATAAAAGAAACAACAGACGAACCTAAACACAGCCGGTAGCCCACGGATATGAGCGCTCGTTGATTTTGGCATATGCAGATACAGTAGGATGACTTTGAAATAAAAAGCATATAGTGCAAAGGTTACAGAAGTAGTAAATATACGCCATTTCTCAAACATCAGGTTAATTAGTAACTGCGTAAAGAAAATGACTTTAACCTCTACTTCAGTAGCCGAAAGCCAATACTCCTGCGGCGACAAAAAACGAGACATTGATTCTTGTTGCTAAGACTTTAAATAACATTGTATTGACTTAGTACAGTTAATAACTGATACCATACAGGATATCGATGTCAATCGTAAGATCTGAGAGCAGGGTAATTTTCTTTTAATCTTAAATTGTGAATAGCACTGTCAGAAAACAATATGAAAATCATGTGGGCATCGCGCTGTGACGACCTGGATCCTCACGGGAAGTCTATACTGTACTGATGCACTCATAATAATAATAATGTTTGACTAACAGCACTTAAGGTTTACCGTTTTTGCCATGAAGCTCTTTCTCTGATTAAAGCAGTGGTTTCCAAACTGCTGTACTCGAGAGTTTTATTTATTTATATTAGTTGCTTAATATATTTAATGCTCTCCAACTTAAAAGGTCGTGGTCCTCAGACAGAATGGTGTCAATAAAAAGCATCCTTGCAAAGAATAAGTTTGGGAACCCCTGGATTAAAGCATTTGTGTGCACTGACCTGAATTTCTTCAGAGTTGGGGGGAGAAGAACCCCCCCCCCCCACACACACACACACACACACACACACACACACACACACACACACACACACTAGAAAATTTCATCTGTAATTTCACCTTCCTTTGCAAGAAGGGGTGTGTATCACAAAGAAGCATAGGACCTTAGGGGCAGAGAATCATTTTCAAAGAAAAGCAGCAAACAGACCATGTGTTGTATGATCACGAGGTCACTTTAGCAACGAGTCACTCAGTGGCATTCATGCGGTTAATCACTACATAACTGCAATCCTGAACAAATAGTAATACAGCACAATATTAAGTATTCTCTAAAAACAAATGTTTACATGAATTGTCTTCTTTCCTGAATAACAGGGCAAGTTTTAAACATCCTAGTGGAAAACGACTTGAAAAAATCCGTACAGAATTAAACTAGATTTACCACCAGGACATTTCTAAATGGGCTGCTCTAAACCTCACCCACCAGCCTGGAAGTCCAAGCTGGTTCCTATGAGCGTGCTTCTATTGGCCTCCACTTGCCATCGTCAAGTATGTGTGTAAAGGTAAAAAAGGGATAGCAAAACCAGATTACACAGAAAAATACACAAACCAGTTTCCAACAAAAGGACCCTACTGGAGAACACTGAACTCAACCAGTCAGAATGAAGCAGTTTCTCCAGTCCAGGTCCCTGTTGTCTGCCGTTAACCTTGAGTGAACGGTGAATTGGGACACAGGGTATAAAAACAGATGTGACCAGTGGTTCTGTGTTTAAAACCCTGTACTGTACAGCCCTGTCACCTCAGG
>JAACJT020000036.1:13835467-13859214 GCA_009936485.2 Gymnarchus niloticus
TTACCGGTCATACTACCAACATTCAAAGTTCCTACCCTCACTTCCACTTTCCTAACCTTCCTCCTCTCCTCCTGCCTTTGGACACGCCTTCCCCCTCTGCTCCTTCTTCTTCAGCCAACAGTAGCCCACTTTCCACCAGCACCCTGTTAGTTGACAACGCTCGTGGCAGTCGTTATTAACCCGGGCCTCGACCGATCCGGCATGGAAATCTGTTTTGTTGTCCGCACATTTGATTTGGCAAAAATTTTACACCGGATGCCCTTCCTGACATAACCCTCCCCATTTATCCAGGCTTGGGACTGGCATGGAGAACCACATAATGGATTCCCCAGTGGCTGGGTTGGGGATTTTGGTTCAAATAGACTTGAATTTTGTTGGATGCCTTGCACTCTTCTGAAAAGTGTTTGGTGACTCTAATATGTTATCGGAAATGTTTCAGTCCAAAACTGTTGACCTATCTAATGCTGTAAATCTATTCAAATCATTTAAGGAGACAATGGTTCATCACTGTAGTGAGGCCTTTTTTGATGACCTGTGGATTGATATTGTGCAGACATGAAAAAAGTGGCATTTCAGCCAAACACATTCCAAAACGGCCAGTACAGAAAGAAAAGAAACTTAATGATTGTCTTGTTACTTCTTCTGTTGGACAGCATGCTCAACCAGACAGCAAACAAATGTTCAGAATCGAAGTATTCTACCCAGTAATAGATTGTATGATGGGGGAAATGGAATGACACTTTTCTAGCCTGAACTGTAACATTATGAAAGGTGTTCAGGCATTAAATCTATCAAGTGCCACATTTTTTGAGAGGAGGATGTGCTGCTTCTTGCCCATGCTTATGAGTCCAACACTGATGATCTGAGTCATAAAATACCTCAGATTAGGCGAGTCTTAGAAAGACACAACAAGTTCCTACCACTCTCCTAGAATTTCTGAGTTTCTTGGAGTTATATAATGATGTGTTTTTTTTTTTTTTTAACTGTTCTGGTTATGCAAAATATCTGTGGTGCTGCCTGTCGGCAGTGCATCTTGTGAAAGGACCTTTTCTGCTCCGAGGATAATGAAAAACCGTTTGCGGTCAACTATGACTGAGGACAGACTATCCAATCTGTCCATACTCAGTATTGAGTCCAAATGTACAAAAGTGTTGGATTTGGATGAGTTTGTCAGGCGCTTTGCACACCAACATGGAAATCGGCACATTCGCTTGTTATAGACAGAATGTTCTTTAGCTTGGCCTGTATTGAATTGTAGTTATGCCTATAGTGTGCAGTAATGTACCTGAATAGTAACACCTACTGGTGAAAAATGTAAGCTTATTTTGTTTGTTACAGTGCAGATTTCTGACTTTTCTGTGTGAATTTAAGAATAAGTGTAATTTAAAAAGTGTAATACATTGTTGAATATATTTCCAATAAACAGGAGTTTGGACCTTAAGTTGGACTTGTATTTTTAATAGACCTACCTCATGTGTAGCTTTCTGGGCTGTGTGCTTATTGGGCTGTATGTTTATTTATTGTATAGGCTATACAATACATACCATCAAAATGCATTATTTTTTATGTAATTGACGTTTAATTATTTGGGTTAATGCCAATAAGAAAGTTATAGGCTATGGTTATATGAACCATACATATGTATACTTCCTGCACTTAACAATGTGTTTTAACCATATATATTACATATGACTGAATGACCACACCTGTAAATGTGTAAAGAAATGGCTTTGAATTTGCCACCCCATCTGATCTGCATGCTACCCTTATGTCACCCTAAGAAAATTTCTCTAGATCCGCCCCTGGATGGGAGCTAGGTGGTGTGGAGGCTTGGGAGGTTAGGGGAGGGCAATGTCCTGTTGACACCCTGGGGGTCTGCTCATTTTAGAGGAAAAAACGTAATAGATAACAAGCCCCTTTGGTCTGGGTGAGAAACACGGAATAACTGAAACTCTGCCTACATTAGATGCCACTATCTCAACCATGTACACAATGAATAAGAATTCCAGAAACCTCTTTGTGTTGCATCCCGTCATAGCTAATGCAGCCTAGTGTTGCTCATCAATACACAATGTTAATTATATTTTATTATCATACTGAAATATTAATTCTAATTATTTTGGTCAACCAAGGTTACAAATGCTGGCCCTACATCCTAAAGCACTAAATTAAAACTGTGCATAATTAATCTCCTTTTGTGGATTGACCTCTCATACAGTTACAAACTCACACAATGTGTATAAGTGACTACAAAGTGGAAAAGTGCGTCACATACACACACACACACACTAACAGCCAGATGCTTCACCACAGAACACGTGGTTCCCAACATTTCTCTGAGTCAGTCAGCTGTAGATGAAGGCAAACTGGGTGCTGAATTTTGCACATGAGGGGAAGTGCATGTGAGATTTGCATCCTTTGGGTTGGCAAAGAGGGCAGACAGACAAAACAGGCAGCTAATTAAGGTGAAACAGCAGACTGGGAGATCAGAACAAACTCCAGCAACAGCCATTCTAGCTCTAACAAAGAGACTAATGAGCCGGGCTGTCTCATTTCTCTTCTATAACTCTCAAATTAAACAACCCTGCTTTATCTATCTATTAGTAAATGATCCCTGGTGAAAGGAAGGGGTTGTCCCCTGACTTGGCTCCACCCCCAGAAGATCAAAACCCATCTAGTCTAAGTCCAATTGCCGATGAGCTTGAAATATCTGCAGTGCCTCAATCGACCTACTCTGCAATTCTCCTTTCACCTTTAGTTTAAAATAGTAAACCTGTACACAGATTTTTAGTTGGACTGTAATTTTGTGTATCACCTTGTATTTCATTACATTGTAATTATTATGTCAAAAGCTATGGGATGGCTAAACACATGTAAGCACTACGACATGATGTACCTGTACTGTCCATCACATGGACAGTAGATCATTGCAGAGAAAACAAATAAAATACTTAATTAAAATAGAAAACCAGATCTGCCAACACACAACAGCTGCAAGAGATCAGCAAAACAAAGGTGTGAATTAAAATCACACATCTTTTAGAGAGTGACTCAGACTCACAATATAAAGGTGTCATCTACATTAGTCTGCAAAGTATGGGAACGGAGAGCTCACTGGGTGAGGTGCATGAGCAAAGTAGCTGTTGCTACAAAGCCACTCAGTGGCTTAACTGTTACACCCCTAGTGATTTTTTAAAAAACTACAAACAGCACAGCGAAGTTCTTACTCAGAACAACCAATTTATTTAAACCCTGAATAAGGGAGGAGGGAACTCCTTGCATAGTAAAAATAATAATTATAGCTTAACCACACTCAAGTAGGTTACTTTAATGTCAAGAATAGAAATTTTGAGGTGACCTGGAGTGCTCATGTAGACTTGACACCACCAAGCAACCCAAAACACTTCAGTGGCCTACTCGACACAGAACCACAACACGGCTGCTCTAGTCACTTTATAACTCTTAGCATTTCTAAAAGTACAGGTATCCGTTGAAATGGGACTGTATAAGAACAGAGCTGAGTTTGCTTTATGTCCAAGCAGAAGTTCATTAGATAAGGTGGGGCTGTATGTTCTTTAAGACAGAATACAAAAAAAACAAAAAAACTAATAATAACAGTAAAATGAGCATTTGCATCTCCGGCTCCAAGATGGTGAGAAGTGAATAAAGTAATATGGCGTGTGGCCACCTACCAACAGATAGGCTACTTCCTGGCCCAGCATAAACATGCAGAATGGACCACTTCCTTGGGCCAGGCCATACGAAGACACTGATGTGCTGCAACAGACCACTGCAAAACAACTCAGGTAAAGGCATATTACTTTTGAATTAAAGATGCAAATAACCACACATTAACTAAAGCTGATAACCATACAATGTTTTTAGTGTGGTAAAATAAACAATTCTGTTTTCATTGGTGGTTGTGTGACGTGGTGTGACAGGAGTATTGTAGTAATAAATCCCAATTAACATTTTTTAGCCTTCTGTTACTGCATAGTGCGGTTTGGTTATATAAATTGTTGGCATAAGAGCAGTTACTTAGCTGGTTTACCTGCAGTCAGTGTCTTTTCCCCTATTTATTTGAAAACTTATGTACGCAAGTCTCTGAACTGCCCTACATAAACGCAAGCCCTCACATAACGTTTTCTCTTATAAATCCCAGATTTTGAATTGAAAGTTGCGTACAAACATGTTGAACTTAATTTTTTGCGTACGCAAGCTTTATAAACGAGATCCCACAAGACCGGTGTTAATTCGTGTTGTTCTGTGCCATTCCGCCCCCGAGTGTTCGATAAGCAGAATTGCACATCTGTTTGCGTGGCAACTCTGAGATACGCATGTACTCTCACCACTCTGGGGGAAAATGCTGTTGTTTGCACTGTCCCAACAATAAAAATAAACTTTTCTCTAATCAAGAATTAAATGTTTCATTAAACGCAGGTGTAATGTCGAATTTAGTTCGTGACAAAACAAAATGTTTAATGCCAGTAAAACATATATGGAACGCTGGGTGACGCTGGGTGTTTATGAACCATTGGGGATGGGGAGCAGGGGTCGGTTGTATAACTCGGCTCCTTCATTAGTCTGTTCATTATCTGCGTGATGGCTGTTACACGTGATTTCAGCAGATGGCGCTGAAACACAAAAAACAGCCTGGTGACGTGGGGGCAGAGATATTTTATTCATCCAGGTATATAGTGACTTTTCAGGCAGGCACACCTGTATGCAAAGGTGAGAGCACAGGATTGCTAGAATCCAAAGATTGGCATTAAGGGCTCAATTCTGCCAGACCAAGGACTTAAACCCATGACCTTCCAGACAGAGTCCTATCTTGCTGAGTTACTCACTACCCAGCTAGTTTTTCACAGGTGGATGCCCACCCACATCTGCCCAAAAAACAAGGTTAGAAACATATTTACACACACACACACACACACACACATTTACAGCTACTATTTAATTTGCAATCAGACCTTGTCTCAGTAACAGTCACTGTTTATTAAGATTAGCATCATCAAGTTTCCCAGGATGCACTGCAGTTTAGGTCCCCATGGGAAGTCATGCATCTGTGGCGGTGGCTTCTGTTTTCCACGTGTGTGTGTGTAGGTTGCATGATTAGGTGATCCTCTGCCTCTAAATTGCCCAGTGTGAGACTGTGTGTGTGTGATAGTCCACCCATGGTGTTCCCCACCTTATACCCTGTGCTTCCTGGGACAGACTCCAGGCTCCCCATGCTCCCTCTGTTGGATGAACAGATATAAAATGGACTTACCATTTTTCACGTGGTAATGGTCTTTTTTGGGCCAGGGTCAAAGAGTCAGAAGAGAATGAGAAGTGTACTGCCTTCTTTTTTAATAAGGTTCAAAAGGCCCGAGAGACGAAAAGCTTCACCTCCCTGAGGGATTCAGAAGGCAATACCTTCTCAGACATTGCTCGGATGCTGGGAATTGCTAAGGATTATTTTTTAGACCTTTCTAAAAAAGGGACACTGATTTTGAAGTGGGGGAGCAGTTTTTATCTAAAATCAAACATTGTCTTCCCAGTGAGGCACGGGACAGCTTAGAAGCCCCCTTCACTTTACCTGAGCTGACTGAGGTGCTTTGCAAAATGAACCATCACAAAGTACCCGGCCTTGATGGGCTCCCCGTGGAATTTTATTCCATGTTTTGGGATGTCCTCAGTCTGGAGATACTAGAGGTAGCTGAGGATGTGCAGCATCAGGGCATGCTCACTAGGAGCATGAGGTTTTGGGTTCTCTCCTTGTTGCACAAGGGCAATTGAGCCAACCTTGGCAACTGGAGGCCCCTGACCATGCTTTGTGTAGATGCTAAGATCATCGCAAAGACCCTGATGGAACGCCTGAAAAAAACCATTGCTCACCTGGTCCACTGCAATCAGACTTGCGGGGTCCTGGGACTGTCTGTGACTTGGAATTTACACCTTATCTGAGCCACGATCACCTGGGTAGAGGACAGGAACATGACCCTCACATTAGTTGGTCTGGACCAGCAGAAAGCATTTCACCAAGTCGACCATGACTTCCTGTTTAGGGTTCTGTGCAGGATGGTTTTGGGCCTGAATTCTTTTGATGGGTACACACGTTGTACAACGAGGTCAGTAGTCATGTTTCCATCAATGGCTCCCTCAGTGAGTTGGTTCCCCAGTTGAGTGGAGTGAGGCAGGGGTGTCCTCTCTATCCCCTCCTCTACGTATTCTATATAGAGCTACTAGCAAGTGCTAGGATGTGGTTGCTGATAAGCTTTACCAAACGTGAACTTTGGACTGCGAGGTCGGCACTCATCCTCTATGGGGTTTACTTGAGCACCTGTGGAGTTTATCACAAGATTGTGGCTGATTTGAATTTCAGGATGGAACGTAACATCACTCTGTGGGGCTACAATGAAGCCAAGGAAAGGTGGAAGGGCCTTTTCTGGCTTTAGTCTCACTTGAGGTTTGTTGACGTTCGGCCTCCTGAGAAGGTAAGTGCAACAACATTTTCTCTGAGCACTTGAATGTGTTGGTATTTTTTTTTTGCATAGTGCTCAGTAATCTTTGAGTTGTACTTTAAATTTTTTAGGCAAGCCCCTCACAGGACCAGCAGCTGGGTTACGTCCCTTTTAATGGATTTAAGCCTGGGTAGTGTTTTACTGGTTTTATGAGAACGTGCCAAATTTTATTTTTTGAATGTTTAATATATTTATGGTACTGCACTGAGCTGTGAAGTGATCCCTTTTTAACCATTGTGTTATTGTTATTATATGAGATTTTGTCACAATGGTTGAATTTATTGTATTGAAAATTTGTTTTAAAACATTTATGTAAATTATGTTTGGAAGTCTGATTTTAGTTCCACTGTTGATGTTTTGTACTTTTAGAGATAACAGACAAGAGAGGGTCTATTGTTTTACTCTGGTATGATATTTGATTTTACTGGAAAATTCTGTAAGTTGTTTGTATTGATTTTAATTGTTGTAATTGAATAAATTGATGAAAAAAATTGTGACATATCACAATTTTTATAATGATAACCCTTAAGTAATAAAGACAGTCATACATATCAGAAATATCACCTAGGACCTTGGCTTTTGTTTTTCCAGAATTGAGAGAGAAAAACCCAGGGGAGAAGAAGCCCAGTTTGACCCACTTTGGCTGCCATACATTTGGGATTAGAAGCACAGAGAAATGGTAAAACGGACAGACAGACATGGTAGGCCACTGCATGAGTGCACCCCACACTCATGGATGGAGCGTGTGGCCTGAATCCCACACAGGGTTCAGGGACAACAACAGCATCCGATGGGGGGCTTCACAGTATCTTTACGACCTTATATTCCACAAAAGCACAGGGATTTATATAAGCGCTACGGTAACTGATAACACAGTTGCTCAGTGGGTGGTACTCATACTTCCAGAGTTGAGGGCTTGATCCTTTCCCTCGCTCTCTGCGTGTGCATGTTCTCTACATGTTGCCCTACAGGTGTGCTGGTTTACACCCATAGCCCAAGATGGTGTTCTTGTGGCTCTTAAATATCCACAGAGAGTGTGTGAGCCAGTGCTCTATGAAGGACTGCTATTTTGCCCATGCTGTCCCGTGCCCAGTGCCTTGATGAATGGGTACTGCATTAACTAAGGATATGTAATCATAGTGCAGATATTTCAGAAGCTCTATATGTTACAATCTGGTGTGTTTAATTAAAAGTGACTTGTTACCAGTTTAAACTGTTGGAGATTTTACTACAGTAAAACCTAAACACCTTTCTCAAGAGTACAACAGAAGGCCCTGGTGGAATATGAACTCACAACACTGAGGTTAACCACTCTGCTAGTTCAGTGGAAGGTCCATGAATAGGCGAAGTGTAAGTCTACAGAGTGTGTCTAATCTTCCAAGTACTTCTGTGACTGGATGTGTCAGTTTCTGCTTTAGTGAAAAATGCATATGTGCTTGTCCTTACTAAGCTGTTGCTGAAGCTGAGGCTTCTGGGTGCTGGACAACCAGTCTGGGGTACACAGCTTCTATGACAGCAGGCAAGGTAGCACCGCTAGGTCCCTCTGCCTCACAGAGAGGGAAGAGGAGTGCTTTAAGAACACCTACCACCATCTAGTGGCTGTTAGCCTGAAAAACAGTTCGGCCATCTACACTGGGTGCCCACTGCTTCTGTGGGATCCCCACAAATATCCTCAATTAAAATATGATCCCCTGAGAGGGGCAAAGAGGCTGCTACAATTAATTTTAAATATTCCACCAGTTTAATTAGCTTCCACAACCAATTTAGGCACCCATACAAATACTGGGAAAACTTGCAGAATTTTGGAGCTGCAATCAAAGTCATGAAACTAAAGAGGCAGAGCGTCTGAGGAGGAGCCACCATAATGTCATTGGAATTCTTTTTTGTTAATTACTATTAAAATTGTTAGTGATTGCTTAATACTGCAGTAAAAACCTTTTCAGAACAGATTTGGGGAATGGAATTTGAGAGCCCGATAAACACCAGGAGACTGACACTGTCAGTGATGAACACCCTACGTCCACCCTCTTGGTAAGTGTCCCACACAAAACTTTTGCCCTGTGGTAGGCGTAGCATTGCTTCCATGAGCCAGCTGCTGGCCACACAGAGGTGAGACATGTGGTGGCCTTGCCAGAGGTTTGAAGGACCCAACTCGCCCAAGCCACTTTCTGGCCATCCACTTCCAAAAAATCTCCAGGATAGCCCATAACATTGTCAAATACCGTTGCCCCCTACCCCCTAGCTACTTTGAATCACCAGATCTGAAGGAAGTTGTCATACAGTAAAACATTATATCATAGTAGAGCTTACTGGCTGCTTTACCAAGCACAATATATTCAGCTCTTCCCATTAGTGCCTCAGGATTCATTCCCTTTCATTCATCCATCCATCATCTATTACCACTTATCCAGTAATTTGTGCGTGGAGTCTATGGATAAGCATACTTAGGGCAACAGAAAAGAAGAAATGAAGCACATTCCTCATATAGCTATATGCTTATACCCACAAAGTCGGGAGAATTGTGTCTGGTAGTTATTTCAATATGTTGCCATAAATATCAGACAGCCCGAGCTCTGTGCCTGTTTAGTTACGCCTTATTATGGTACAAGGGCATACAGTAGATATGCGAGGAAATCGATTGAGAGGCGGATGGACTTTACGTCTTGATTCTCGGGTTGTCTGATTGAAACTGAGCTAATGATGCGGGTTAGTGTCTCATTTTATTTCTTGTATGTCTAAATACTTGAAAAAACCATAGCAAACACACACTAGTTCGTACATTACGTTGTTAATTGATTTTTGGTCCCGACATATCTATTATGATTAGGTGACAAATGTATACGGCACAACATATTTGGAATGATGTGGCGATTAACAGCACCAATATTAATGTTACCATACTGATCTTTCAACGTACCGCAAGATATTTAGTCAATGTTAAAAAGACCTGTAATTACAGGCATGTAAATGTGTAATTGTAAACCATTTGTCCACACAAATGTGTGGCGGAGCACAACACGGTAACTATACATTCAGTAGAAAAGTGGGAAGCGAATTCTGATCAGTTCCTAAAGGTGGTACGGCGCATCTCGGTTTCCCCTCTGTGTCCCAGGTTTTCACGATGAGTGAGGACTGGCCTGGCTGCAAACGCTCCTGCTGAGCCGCTATGGCGTCGGTGGGGCAACCCAAGTCAGCCCCTGGCATCGGTACCATCAGCGATGGCGCGGCAGCCGCCGCTCCGTCCATCGAACAGGCGCACTATATGTCCGATCGTTACGCCAGACTAATCCTAAACCAGATTAACAAAATGCGCCTTCGGGCGGATTTCTGCGACGTGCAGCTCCAAGTAGGAGGTCGCCTGTTCAGCGTCCACAGGCTGGTGCTCGCGGCCAGCAGCCCCTACTTCGCGGCGCTCTTCGCTGGGGGCATGAGCGAGGTCGACAAGAAGGAAGTGCGCATTCTAGGAGTCGAAGCAAACGTCTTTGAAATACTGCTGGAATTTATATACACGGGTAAACCAACCAACCAGACAGACTCCGCTTTTAGGACAGTGAATGATGTTGCTTATAAATGTTTTTGTTTGCCATGTATTTTAGACAAGAATGAAATGGAGACGTTGCTTTGCATCTTCCGCAGGTATGATCGACTTGAACGTGGATAACGTGCAGGAGCTGATGATAGCTGCAGACATGCTGCAGCTGACCGAGGTGGTCACCATCTGTTGTGAGTTTCTTAAGGCCCAAATGGACCCTTCCAACTGCGTGGGAATCTATCAGTTTCTGGAGCAGATTGCGTGTCTGGACATGCTGGAGTTTACAGAGAACTATATCTGCGTGCACTTCTTAGAGGTGAGGCCCTGCTGCTCAGTCAGAGAGCACACTCTATACATTCATATTTATTTACGAGCTGATGCTTCCCATCAAAACAGCTTACAAGGAAATAAACATACAAAAAACTGGCCCAAACCAAAGTGAATAATTGAAGGAATCCTACTCAGGATAGACAACCAAATTTTCATTATCGAGTCAACAGTAAACTTCTCAAAATCTCTAGGGTTAGCGGTAGTGTGAGATGCAATAGCGGGTTACATACATGCAAACACACAGAGTGAATTCAGCCCATAAGCAATAACCTTGCTGGATGCATTGGGCAGGCAGGAGTTGAAGGCTAAAACGCGATCAGAAGAGGTGTTTTGAGGACTAGTTGTTGGGAAAATCAGGACTTAGGTTTGCAGCATTTATATTTAGATCTTCCAGATGACCTAATGTTGAGAGACCTTAACATGGCCTCAGGGTTTGACAAGGTCTTGTAGATATAGGGGAGCCAGTTGGCTTGAGCCTGGGGTCAGAGGTTTTGAAATACTTAGACAGTGGATCCTAAGTAAGAAAATCTGATTTCACAACAGCTCATAAAGCACAAACTGCATGAAACTAAGGAATATAAAGGCATTAGAATATATAATATTAATACGTGAGTTGTACACAATAGAAAATGTGATATTAATACATGGATCAATAATTTTTAGAAAAACAGAAGAATATATAGTCCAGAAGGATTACCGATAGACAGGACAGAGTAGGGCCTTGTGAAGGCTTGTGGATGTCAAGTTCATAATGGGCAGCGGTATTCCAAATGTCAGTTGGAATGGTCTAATAGAGTGTGCTGGAAACCCAGTCTGCATTTATTGTTTTATTGATGGAGTCATTAGAGTGACAGCCCTCCCTTCCCCCACCAGGTCTGTGCACTGGAGGACTTTCTGGGCCTAACAAAGGACCAGTTGGTGAAACTGCTCCGCAGCGAGGAGCTTAGGATTGAGGATGAGTACCAAGTGTTCACAGCAGCCATGGATTGGGTGCTGCAGGATGTGGCCAAAAGGAAGAAGCACGTGGTGGAAGTTCTGGACCCCGTGCGCTTCCCTCTCCTTTCCCCACAGCGTCTCTTCAAGTACATCGAAGGTACGACATGGTCCTGTTAGATCACAAACACATAGTCTGTACAATAGGGTCCTGTTCAGATACAGGCACACAGTCCTGTTCAGTTACAGGTGCACGTTTTTTGTGGCGTAGTCCTGTCTGGTCACAGGCACACGGTCTGTACGATACTGTCCTGTCCAGTCACGGGCAAGTGGTCTGTATGGTACTGTCCAGTCACAGGCATGCAGTCTGTATAGTACAGTCCTGGCTGGTCACAGGAACGTGGTCTGTATGGTACGGTCCTGTTCAGTCACAGGCACGCGGTGTGTAGGGTATGATACTGTTCTGTCACAGGCACGCAGTCTGTATAGTAGGGTCCTGTAGGGTCACAGGCACACGATCTGTATGGTATGGTCTTGTTCGGTCACAGGCACGAGGTCCTGTTTAGTCACAGGTATGCAGTCTGTATGGTACGATCCAGTTCGGTCACAGGCACATGGTCTGTATGCTACAGTCCTGTTCATTCACAGGCACGCATTCTGTATGGTACGGTCCTGTCTGGTCTCAGGCACGTGATCTCTATGGTATGATCCTGTCCATTCACAGGCAAGTGGTCTGTATGGTACAGTCCTGTCCTGTCTCAGGCATGCAGTCTGTATGTTACGGTCCTGTTTGGTCACAGGCACGCAGTCTGGATGGTACTATCCAGTCCGGTCACAGGCACACAGTCTGTACGATATGGTCCTGTCTGGTCACTGATGCATGGTCTCCTGTGACTGATATGACTAGTGTCTTATGCATAGCACTGGAACAAACCTGATTAACAAAACCATGAGTTTGACAAGCTGCATATGAATAGTTGACTTGTATTTCCTTTCTGAGGACCAAGAAGGCTGAAGCAAAAAAGTAACATCAAGTGCAGAAAAGAAATTGAAAGCATTTAAGGTGGAAATTTTTTTCTCATTCACCGTCATCATTTCCAAAAGGCATTTCCGACTTCAGTCTGCGGGTGGCACTGCAGACTCTGCTCAAGGAGTACACTGAAGTCAGCAAGTCGACTAAGGAGAGCAAGCTGATTGGCTTGCTGCAGCCCATAAAAACACGTCCCAGAAGGAAGGCAAGAAAGTATCTGTATGCTATAGGTATGACTCCTTTATTGGTGTCTCAAGTTCTGCCACACGTCCTGCCTTCTGAATTTCTCATTTTATTTCATTGTTGGTTTGCAAAGGGTTTTGGTTTGTCATTGGTAATGATAGACAAATGCTGTCTTGTTTATCTTAATTATCCACAGTTTGGTAAGCATTACGTTTGTAGTGAAAACTGTTGATCATGATTTTATACCACAAACCCCTCTTTATGTGATCCTTCCCTCTCATTCTTTTAAGGGGGCTACACCCGGCTGCAGGGGGGCCGCTGGAGCGACAGCCGGGCACTGAGCTGCGTGGAGCGCTTCGACTCTTTCAGTCAGTACTGGACCACCGTGTCGTCCCTGCACCAGGCACGGAGTGGCCTCGGTGTGGCTGTGCTGGAGGGGATGATCTACGTTGTGGGAGGTCTGTCTGTGCTGGTGATTTGATGCTTAATCCTGAAAAGCAGATGATATTTGTAGTGGGAGGCTTGCCTGTTTGTGCTGATTTGAACCACTGACCTTGCAGACACAGATCCCTTACCTATTTAGCTGCCCTTGTTTAGTGTTAGGAATCATTGAAATACTTTTAAAGGGAGAGTTACTAGAGTCTGCTTAGAAAGACGCAGGCATAGACTTTGGTGCCATGAAGGTCGATTTGTTGCTATAGAGACAAGCATCTGCATGACTAAGCCATTTATTTTGTTTTTGCCTGATGTGTCACCCATATTTATGAGGTATAATTTTTGAGGAAACAGCAGATTCTCCACCAGACTGATAGCAATATGGCTGATTCAATCAGTTTTATGAATATAGTTTAAATTTTGAAGGTCATGTGATATGTGTTTTCCCAGGCGAAAAAGACTCCATGATTTTTGACTGCACGGAACGTTATGACCCTGTGACAAAGCAGTGGGCCGCCGTGGCCTCTCTCAACTTCCCGCGTTGTGGAGTGGGTGTGTGCTCCTGCCATGGGGCACTGTATGCCCTGGGTACGTTCCTACTAGACACCTTCCACCACCACAGCTGCAATCTTGGTAAGCTTCCCCACGCTGGGTTTTTGCAGATGCAGGTGACGCCGCTCTTTGAAATTGTGTTGCCAGGAGGTTGGATCGGGTCAGAAATCGGAAAGACCATGGAGCGGTATGACCCAACAGAAAACAAGTGGGACGTCATCGGGAGCATGTCTGTTCCTCGTTACTACTTTGGATGCTGTGAGATGCAAGGTGCGGACGTAGCTGTGTAGCCATGATGGTGTTAGCGTTTGCCTTAGTATTACCCTCATGTGTTGCCATTTGCCTGTACTCAAAAGGATCTATCTACATCATCGGGGGGATTAGTGACGAGGGTGTGGAGCTACGCTCAGCAGAGGTGTATGACCCCATCTCCCGCCGCTGGAGAGCCCTCCCCGTCATGATGACGCGTCGAGCCTATGTGGGTGTGGCCAGTCTCAACAGCTGCATCTATGCTGTTGGTGGCTGGAATGAGGCGGGCTCTTTAGAGACGGTGGAGAAGTACTGCCCTGAGGAGGTGAGGCATTTCTGTGCCTCCGGGGAACATGGTTTCAGAGCAGTCTGCCTTTTCATCCCAGTTTACCTCTGCAGCTGTGAAACCTGCTATGTCAAATGCACAGTCTCTTTGCAGATGTATTAAGCAAACATCCAGTCTTTTATCCATGAATTTTATTTAATGCACTTCATTGCAAAGATTGGGTTGAAAGTGGATCAGGTACAACTGACATATTTGGTTTTGCTGTCAAGTCCAGCACTGCCGGTTACCACTGAAAGAAGACAGTAATGAATTTGCCACAGTAACATGTGTAGCTCATTCTGTACATGCGTGTTCCTATTACGGCTCAGCGACCGAACCCTAAGCAAGTAGCACATCCGGACCTTGACTCAGTTCATGTGGTATTTTGCCCAGTCAGCTCGGATTTGCAAAAGGTTTCCACCAAGTTTGTTTTGTTTTGCTTGTTTGATTGATTGATTGATTTGAGTTTGGTGGACCGGTGCCCTGTCCAGAGCATTCTACCTTTGGCTTCCTGAGGTTGACTGGACATTTAGAACCCCAGTTTGATTTAAGGAATTAGTGAAGATGTTGCATGGATACATGGACTCCTTCTGATTTCCTTGCACGCCTCCCTTTCTTCACAGGAGAAGTGGGTGGAGGTTGCGCCCATGACCGTGGCACGGGCTGGGGTGTCTGTATCTGCTGTCAATGGGCTGCTGTATGCGGTGGGGGGGCGGGCCTCCAGCAGGGACTTCTCCGCCCCAGTGACTGTAGACTCCGTGGAGATCTACGACCCTGACTTGGACACCTGGACAGAGATTGGAAACATGATTACGAGCCGCTGTGATGGGGGTGTAGCCGTGCTCTGAGAACTAGTGCCATCCCCCTAGTAGGCTGCAATGTCCTCCTCATGCTAGCAGTCAAAAGCTGACCTCACCCATCATATTGGCCTTCACGGGGTAGTTAAGTGCTAGGTCAGTCATTGTAGAACTTGTATGACAATATCCTCATCCAAGCCACTTCTGGAACACAGTACAAACCTAACGTAGGCAAATGTGTTGATTTGCAGAGGATTACATCCATTCAACCCCAGATAAGTCAAACATCTCTATCAACAGGAGTAGTGGGGTGGGAACTTCTGTGATATTGTAGTTAGGTGCTCAGTGATGTCTGTTTGATCAAGAAATTAGTTATTTTTTAGTTACTGTGTTTCATTTGTAGTTTTTATATCTAAACTTTGAATTTAAACATGCCCAGCTAGTAATTTAATGACTTGAATGGAAATGGGAGGTGTTTGTCTTGCCTTAAACTGGATCCCTGAATCTCTTTGCTCGTTAGCTGGGGAGGTGAGTTTGGAGGGGTCTTTTTAAATACCTTTCTCATTGGAAGAGTGGTTTTAGTTAGATTAATAATGGTGAATTATGATAGGCCCTGGGTGCCGTGCACACAGGCGCAGTGATAAAATTATAAACCTAGCTTATTCGGTCCTTTAAGTGAATGTGGTCCATGACCCTTTCTTGAGTATTTAAAGGTAGAGTTTAATAAATGACTTGAGCCAGTGACCTAAGCATCAAAGCTTCATGTGGTAGCACCTGCGTTTCTCCTTGTATGAACAATCGAATGTTACTTCCTGTTACCTATAAATTATGAAATGGAAAGTTGATTTTTTTTTTTTTTTTTAACAGTGTGCGATACAACCGTTTTCCAAGTTGCACTCTGCTTGTTTTTCGTTTCCTAAAAACGAGTGCATCCTCCCTGTGCTTAATTTTTCAAAAAATATATGGTTGCGGAATGATGCGTTTTGGGAAAAACGTGCAGTCTGCTATCGAGGTCGCACAAATGTAGTACAATGTTACAAACCTAGTGACCTCTAATGACATTAATAGTTTAGTCAAAGCAGATGAAATACCATATCAACGGCCTTTTGTACAGTTGTATAGACGTAGTTATCACTGGATAAAGGATGCTGAAATATATCGCTATTGCGGGTAACAGAATTACTAATTGTTCGCATTTTATACACCGCAAAATAGACTTTAATGTCTGGTTACATTTCTGTGAGTGTTGTACTGGGAAAATATTGGATTATATAATGTTTTAACCTACAGCCAGTGATAACTGTGTGGAGTAATTCGGGAGGATTGCAAGCAGGTAAAAATCAATACATGAAAGTATCTTCACCCTACAGTAACGTTGCAATTAGGGTGACAACCGGAGTGCTTTTTTTTTTTTTTTTTTTAGAAAAAATGTTAAAATGCACTATAACATAACACGGTTTAAGTCCGTTTATACAATTGTCATTCCTCTGTTTCGTAACGTATCCAATTCACTAACACTGCTCTTAGGAATTACATTTTTAAAAACCCTGCGAAAAGGACAAGGGCTTTGTTTCGTACTGCTTAACGTCATTCGTCTGCAATAAAACCCAGTGAAACAAATGGAATACATTTTTGACACGTGTGTCCTGACGCATTGACGGGCAGAATTACCGAAGTACATTAAATGCGACCAAAAAATATCTCAGTTGTACAACAAAGGTTATACTTCAGGCGATTAATTATTTCTTTAATTTTCACCAGAAAAGTGTTAAGGCGGCGAAGTATCACAGTATTTGTTCAGACTGCATCGAACCGATTTTTCAGTTTTCCCTGTATGTACACTATAGAGTAAACCACCTTTCATAAAAGGAGACTGCTGTAACTTCTCACAGTAAGATGGCAAATCAATGTCCGTGATTTAACTTTGACGGGATTCAATTGCTAAACATTATTTGTCTGCGCTAAGCTTTCTCTCTGGATAAACTGCTTTTAGGAACAGGGTGGCCGCGAGGGAGAAAGTCGCCACGACCGTGAGAACGGTCCGCAGGGCTTTGAACCAGCTGGGATACGTGGGCAGTAGCGCTAGGTCGTAATGCAGCGAAACTCCCATGCCCATGATGACCATGAGGCTCGCTTCTGGGACGCTGTTTCTGAACAAGAGAGCGACCCACGCCAGAAGGCAGGGCACCACGGCGTTTGCGAGGTTCATCCAGTCAGGTTTGGCAGGGCTACCGTCTGGAAGGGCAAAGCCCCAGCGTGCCCCACCTAGGAAAGAAACTATGGAAGCCCCGTACGCAACCTGGGCATACGCGATCTCAGGAATATAGAGTTCCGATATCGCCATAGCAAGCGGGGCGGAAATGAAGGGTATGAGGCCAAAGAAGCCCAAATATAAGGCAGGCTTGGGTCCCTTCATCAGTTCTTTCATGTCGTAGCGTATCAGGTCCAATTCTCGCGGCTGGGGCTCTTCTGGTTTGCGCCGCCTCTGCTGGAGCCGCGACGCGGAGGAGTGCAGCGACCGGAGCCCCAAAATAGAGCCGCTCGCAAGACGTGGAGGCAGAGGCCAAAAACAGAGTCGGGGAGTCGAGAAGGACCTCGGTACGCCATGGGGTGGCATCAAGGGCATTTTCTGCCGAGACTGAGATGTGTACACCTGAAAGTCAAACATTTGCATTCATTTTAGGTGTACTTAATGCGTGGTATAGAATAAGCGGGCATTGGCGTGAGTCACTGTAAACATTATTTATTCATCTTTATCTTATAATCGCTTATAAATCCTGCTTTAAGCTGCTGGGTCCCTGTGAACACTGAATTCCAAATTACATTTATTTGCCTAAAATACCCAAGATCGAAATCCACGGCTTTTCAGAAAATATGTAACTTAGAAGATTTGGAGCCTTACCTTGCAAATGCGCATGAAATTTCTTTTTATGATAAACGACATCATTATCAAAAAGAGAAGGGTGGAAAAACTGTTACAAAATTAACTTCAGTAAACGCCGAGCGAAACGAGGAGTTTACAAGCTGCCAACTTATATAACCGCTGATTTTTTTAAGTTGGAATTAAACAGGTGGCACATGTCTCCAACACATATCCCAAATCGTGTTGTATGTTCAAATGAATAAATAAAACGCGTGTGACTCACATACCCAGAACAGTGATCTACATAAAGTTCATAGCCGTTTATTACAATCTTGCGGGCTTACAGCGTTAAGGTCGCAGACATTTTGGTGCACCGTTATATTCCTTCCGGTTAAACACAAGATTTGTATCTACAGTTCTGACTCTTTCAGACACTTTATTTCTGTGTGCACCTTTGCGTAAAGTGAAATGAACGAGTCTTAACTTTTTACTGCATTTTCCTGACGATTTAATTCGTTCCATAAAATCTATATGCATTCTCACCACTTTCAATTTATTACATACACTAGCTACAAATGTTTGCAAAACTTTCACATATATATATATATATATACTAAAATTTACACATAAAATAACGAGTAGGTGTTGTAACTGTATTCGTTTCTTCTGGTATTATATTGTACTATATATGGCATTATAATGGCGTTGCGATTGAACTCTTGACTATCACATTTGACACGAAAAAAACGCGAGCGTCGAGACCGCGACGGTAAACCCACGTGATCGAGCTGTTGTGACGCCTCGATCGACGAGCTCGGCGATCGACTGGGGCGACCTGCGAGCGACAGTCAGGAACAGGGCTGATAAGCTGGACGAGAGCGTCAGCTGCGAATGCGTTTCGAGGAAGAAAACAACAATAACACACTAAGCCACAGACACACAAACGGTCTGTTCGTCTGAGAGCCCGTCGCAGGGCTTTGCCAGTGCTCAGCAGACGACGCTTGCAGAGGTATGTGTGTTCCTCTGTATTTATCCCCGTGTGGGCTGGGGTGGCCATTTTGGAGCCGTGTGCTGTTTCAGAGCTGCTAGCTACCCAAAGGTTTGTTTACCTCTCATTACGCCTGCCCGACGCACAGCAGTCGTGCAGTCGTTCCATTTAACTGCATTTCTGGCCCGTCTATTTGCTGGGGGATCGGTTTCGCATCTCCGTCCGCTCGTCGTTTACTGTAAGATGGCAGTGTTGAGTTAGTGTTGTGTATAATGTGGGCGTATTTTATAACCAGGTGGCTAGTCTACATAAACATGGGGTGGCCTGCGTGGGCCTTGTGAGTCGACTAACTTTGTTGGGAGGGCTGCGATCGTGTCGACGCGGGCTTGGATCGGCGGGTCGTTGGCATCCCTGCTTGGCTGTCCCACATGCAGAATCGCATTACCGGGCTTTATGAATGAGGCGGAAAAGCTGGCCGTGTAAGCTGCCCTAGGCACAGTTCAAAGTAAGGCGGGATCCCTCTTATCCTCGTACCCCCATACGGCCGCCTTACTGTACATTCCCGCTGCCTGTCCGCCCGTCTGCCTTGGCTGCTACGGCAGCTTTAAACGACAGTTGAGCCTTCCCATTGGCACTGCGTTTTTTTCCCCCCTCTTCTTTCGTGGAGATTGAGGGGGTCTCTCTAACGTTAACGCAACACAGCAAGACGATGCTGCGCGGGAAGAGCGCTAACCTTAAAATTTGATTTCACTACACGTGTTATACAAATGCGTCCATATATTTCTGTGTGTGTGTGTATTAACGTGGCAAACGTAGGATGAGCATATTGTATGTCGGATTATTGTGATGAAAGTGTCGTGGGTGGAATATTACACAAACACACACGCCCATGCCGTCGGTTTTGCGGGTCTTGCACCCGCAAGTAACACAGATTCGCTCCTGCGTCCAGCAGCCTCTCTATCCGCTTCCACAGCTTATAACTTGCGAGAGAAGGAAGTATGCCGCTAGCAAGAAGACTC
Organism: Gymnarchus niloticus; assembly: GCA_009936485.2. Classification (NCBI taxonomy): domain Eukaryota; kingdom Metazoa; phylum Chordata; class Actinopteri; order Osteoglossiformes; family Gymnarchidae; genus Gymnarchus; species Gymnarchus niloticus. Next base: position 13,855,210 of record JAACJT020000036.1, read on the forward strand.
GGCTCTCTTTGTTTTAATTGTGCTTAATTGAAACTGCTTTCCTTGGGCTGTTTTGACGGTCACTTTTCCCTTTTTGGTACGCTTTGGTGTTCTCTTTACCGAAGAAAAGATGTCTCGTAAAACTTGTTCACTTCGCAAACTCAAGCGTTCAGTTTTGGATTTTAATCTGCAGTTTTTGTTTACGAGGAAATGTCAGTCATTATGGAAATAACTTTGATGCCAAACTCCCATGTTTGGTTGGAATTTGGAACACATTTTTTCTACCCCGCAGGTCCTGTGAGGTGTGTAAAATGCATTAATTTATTTTAGGCAACCAGATGGAAGCAACCATTTGGAGGACTTTATGTGACTGTTTTAAAGCTCTATGTAGACGTTCTAGGTCTTGTGTAATTTTTCGAGTCGTCGGATACTGATTAAGGACTGCAAAAACACTTATTAAACTGGGACCGGTTGGTGTGAGAAACCGTCGTCAGTGCTATGTTGCGAGATGCGTGACAAGTGACCGTCGGAGGATAGTGGCTTTTGGCGTGAAGCGGGACGCCTTGTTGTGAGACCTGTTGGTCCCATGACATGTCCAGATGTAAGGTGCAAAATTCGGATCTCCTGCATTCGCGGCCGAAGCATTTTATCTTGTGTTCACGGTGCAATGCAATCTTACTTCGCAGCTTCCTGCCAATCATAGTGGTAGATAAGTGTATGACAGTAAATACAAATCAACATACAAGTACATCAGCAAAAACCCTTGTGATATATTTCAGTAATAAAATAACAAACCCATTTTCAGTATGTTGTATTGCTTCCCGATTCTAATATTATATTGAAAAGGTGCTTTAATTCACTCTAAATGTGGTGATGCATCACAAAACAGCAGAATTTAGTAGCATTGAGCATTTGTGTTATTTGATGTTAAGGTTTGTTTGGTGTTGTGTGTGCTGTTCGGTACACCTGGTGTTTTAGTGTGTAGTTAAACGTTTATAAACTGCTAATGGCAACATCACCTTTCGGTACTCCAGTTTGCCTCAAGTCATGCTGATGCGTGTCTCGCGTCAGGCAGAGCGAGTGCTTCTTCAGTCAACACGGAGAGACTGGTTTAGGTTACCAGTAAGTGTTTAATAACTATTGGTCTGAGTTAGCTGGTAGAATTCAATTAGAGATTAACCGTTTCTTAGTGCATGTAAATGTTAGGTGTGGAATGAGGATGTCGGGGTCTCTGAAACCTGCTGTACTTCTGGGTTTGATGATTTGTGGTTTCATGTCTCTTTCTCTCCTCTTCCCCACAGGCTTTTTTTTTGCCAGAAATACGGGTGACTACTGGGATTGAAGCCGGCATTTCTGATGACCTCTGGATTTGTGGCACCAAGCTTTGCCTTCAGGAAGATACTCGTATTGTCGCACCGCTACTGGAAACGGCCCAAGCTGGCCACGGCATATCTCATCTTGCAGAGAGCACCCAACTTTTGTGCGGCGCTGAGCTTCCCACCCTGCTGCTCGCCCGTTTGCCGTCGCTGCTGAGGAGGCTCTCATATTCTTCCCGCCGCTTGTCTGCCAGTCTTGGCCTACTTTCTGACAGATGGAAATAACCAGGAAAGTATGCTGAGGATTAAGTCCACCAATTTCTTCTGAATGGTCGCAGTATTTTTAGCGTTTAGCTATGCTGTGACGTGCAAGCAGAGCGCCGGTTAGACCGAGATGTTGTTTGTGTCGTGAGAGCCGGCGTTTTGCAACCATGAAACTGGGCCCCCCTTTTTCAGGAGTTCATAACTCAAAGGCTGCTTTAATGAGGTGAGCTGAGTTTCCTGTGCTTTCTGTGAGGCAGCTGTCTGGTCCTTTTTTTTTCTTTTTTTTTTTTTTTTTTTTTTTTCCTTCCCCTTGTCTGAGTGTTGTGAGCGACCATTACAATGGCGTGGTGAACAACAAGGCAAGGAGTCAGCTGGCACACGGTGCTCTTGCCCCATCACCCCCTCCTGGGGGTTCCAGTGCCCCCTGAGACTTGGACACATCAGAACATTGTTGGACCTCCCTCAGAGGACGGCTCGCCTGTAAGGGTGAGTCTACAGGGTAGTCACACCAGACACAGCCACCCCCCAGATCCTTCTGTGACCTCACTCAGTACTGCCCCCCCCATTCCCCCACCCAACAGACATCATCCTGGAAGAACGGAGCCCGCCTCTTGCCGGGACTGCCCTGTCCTGTGGCCTGTGCCTCGTGCCAGCTTGTGGAGGCAAGTGTCGGGCTCAAAGACGACGTGTAACAGGGGCGGCCAGAAGAGGCGGCCACTCCACTTCAGGGCCCACGACTTTGGGTGAGGTTTTTGCTCCTCCTCGGTCTACCACATGTGAACGTCTTCCCCCAAAGAGCTGTGTTCTGGGCCATGCACAGGATGGTGTTTTACCTGCAGTCAGTCTTCTATATTGATGTCACCGCATCTATATTTCAAAGTGGAATTTTATTAATCCCCTACACACTGGGCCTGGAGCCTATTCTAGGAAAGGCAGGGCATGATGAAAGGGACGCTCCAGATACAATGCTGGTTCATCGTGGGGCTTACACACTAACACACATAAGGTACTGTTTTACCACAGTCATGGACAGAAACTAGAGAGCGCTTTCCATAGTGTGTCAGAGAGCAATGCTATCCCATAACTCGCATCCACGTTCAGCCATGTCAGTCCCTTGCTGTTTGTCATGCTCCCGGTGGCTGGGGTATAATAATGTTTTTTGTTGGCACCATTTTGTTTGATTTCTAATTTTCCTGAGGATCAATAAAGTATCATCTTCAAGATCAAGTGGGGTTTGTCATATCGTCCATTTACAAGTATACTCTGAGCTAACACATCTGTCAAGCTCCTTGTATAATTCGCACACATTCATATTGACATGGCAAGGAGATCAGGGTAGACAGTTATCATGAAGGGTTGGTCACCAGGATGGACAAGTGACCTGGAGTGTTTAGTACAACTGCTTTTGGTCCGCATGCACTAGTGCTTTTTTTTTTTTTCTCCTTCCCCCTCCTGTTTCTTGTTTGTGTTTTTTATAGTTGTGCCATCTGGCTGCTGGGAAGAGCCAGTAGTTCTCCTAGGGCAGTATTCTTCACAGATTTTTTTTTTTTTTTTTTTTTTTTTTTTTTTTTTTATTGGGGGGCCCCGCCGTCGTTGTGTTGTTGTCTGGTTTGCCCTTTTTTTTTTTTTTTTTGTTTTTTATTGCTCCCTTGTGTTTGGTGGGTAACTTCAGTGGTTCCCCTGGGCGAGTTTTTTTAACAAGTTTTTTTTTTTTTTTTTTTTTTTTTTTTTTTTTAAGTGGAGGGCCACGCTGTCGCTGAGATGTTGTCAGGTTTGCCCCTGTTATTTTTAATTACGTTATAGACTGCACCATTGGCCTTTTGGGGGTGCACAGTGAAAAACACTGTGCTAGGGGGTCATAATGTTTTGACTCCTCAGTGAGTACAATGGCACATGGAACACAGTGCAGGACATAGACAGAAGAAAAAAGACCAATCAATTCACAATTTACAGGGCACTGGGAGCAGACAAATGTCTCTTTGGTACAGAATTTTGGGAATGTTTTTTGTTTTAAATAGTTAACCACCTTAAAAGTGAGGCTGATGTTGAGATCAGAGAAGTGCTGATGTTTTCCCTCCACATTTCTCTCCATGATCCTCCTAAAACGGTGCCAGAAATTTTTTCAAGAAGTGAGGATGACAGTTCTTTTTTTTTTTTTTAAATGCATTTCTTGAATTCTTCACAACATCCTATTTGTGGTGTTCTCGGAGCCTTAATTTGAAAAGTGTAATTAAATTGTTTGTGTGGGTGGATATTAATAATAATCATCTATGGGAGGGAATTTGAGATGTGGTGAGTCACTAATGATCTTGTTTCCTTTTTTAGTTTGTGTCGCCGCGCCCCCCCCCCCCCCCCCCCACCATGCTCTCTTGGCGAGTTCTGTTTCTATGATTTGTGGTTGTCGGTTTTTTCCTTCTCATTGGTGTTATTTTCGTTTCTTGCCTTT
>JAACJT020000036.1:13863012-13882481 GCA_009936485.2 Gymnarchus niloticus
ACCTTGGTTGTCAGGGTGATGTCTCTGCTTTTTAATATGCTGTCCAGATTTGTCATAGCTTTCCTTCCAAGGAGCAAAGGTCTTTTAATTTCATGGCTGCAGTCTCCGTCTGCAGTGATTTTTGAACCCAGGAAAATAAAATCTAACATTACTTCCACTGCCCCTCTATTTGCCAAGATGTGATGGGTCCGGATGCCATGATCTTTTTTTTTTTTTAAAATGTTGAGCTTCAAGCCCGCTTTAGCACTCAAAGATCTGGCCCTGCCTAATTTGTACTTCTCTGTGCAGCTTCCCTCCAGCACCACCCCACCCATTGACATCACGCCCCCACGGTTGAAACTGATGCGCCGTGGCCCTGATCGGAAAAGCGACTTTCTGCGAGCCCTGAAGGACGAGCGGAACGGAGAGCGAAGCACCAGCGGCAGCCCCGGGACCTTGGGCGAGGCAAGGGAGGGGGGGTCTATTTTAGGGTGGGGAGGGGACACAGACACAGCTACACCCAGCACCAGAGCACCTGAGCATCTTTCATGTTGTCTGTGCAGGGTGAGAGCAGCACCCCAGACTCCAAGGAGTATGGCGAGGGCCTCTGTCACAAGAATGGCATTTCGCACTCCTTCAGCGACTCGGACAATGAGCACCCCTTCCTTTCCAGCTCTCTGGAAGCCGAGCACAGGTGTGGGAAGCAGTTTTCTGACCACGAGTTCGTTCAAGGAGGACTTTCCCCGGCTGTCACAGTGGCTTCACATCTTTGTGCCAATTTGGTTGTGATTTACGGGGTTCCATTATGATAACTAAATTCTACAGGTTTAGTCACTCTTCTGGGCATTTATACTGAGGCAGTTCTGTGGTTTACTGTGTAGGAGATGTGGATTCAGCACTTTACAGCCTCCGGTCATTTACTCTCCCCAGGCTGCTGAAGGCCATGGGCTGGCAAGAACATCCTGAGAATGACGACAGCTTCCTGCCCCTGACAGAAGATGAGCTGAGAGAATTTCAAACCAAGACCGAACAGGTCAGAATTTCTCTGATTTTAAGGAAAAGGGCTAAGCTGCAGCTAACTGAATTAAAGCCAGCCTTATTTTCATGTAGCATCTCCTTAAATTAGCCCCATGTGATGTATCTGTCATGTCCAGTCACTATCACCTCCTCCTGTGTTGGATGCACCTTGTTGAAATGTCTTCACTTTCCCACAGTTCTTTACTCCCGCCTGGTTTCACTGTGAGCCTTGTCTCCTTCCCCCACAGCTGAAGAAGAACCGCTTCGGGAGGAACGGCTTGCTTCTGAAGACAAAGGGAGTGTCTCTTCAGTACACGCCCTGGCGCCATACTGTGGACGTGGCTGGGGATGAAAGCTCTGAGACCAGTAGTAGCCAGACTTCCGATGACGACGAAAATACCTAAGAGATTCCTCTCTCTTTCATTAGTCCATTTTTTTTTTTTTTTTTTTTCCTCTTTCTTGCACAAGGGAAACAATCATATCCCATGGAAGAAGGCAGTGTCAGCTTCTGTAGCATTTTTCTCCTGTGCCCCCTACCCCACTGCCGTCTTCATTCTCCCACTTTATGGGACTGTGCTCAGCAAAAAGAAGGGCAATGCACATAAGATTTTGCTTTAAATGAGAAAACAGAAAAAGACTAACTTATAACGATAATGAGATTAACAATAAAACGTTCAGTTCCTGACAAAATGATACATCTTCAAGCAGAACTAGCTTGGATGCACACAGATGTTGCTGTGGTGCTCTGGTTGGTGTTGGGGGGGGGGGGTGTCTTCAGTGTCACAGCTGTGGGGGAAAGGAGGAAATGTGTAATGAGGATGAGGAGCACATAGAATGATCTATAATGAGTGAGTGAAGCTGGCTTTGAAGTGGAGACTGATCATGCTTCCAGACAAACTGACAGCTGTTTATTTGACAGGGTAGGGCCTTGTCACCTATAAAGTGCTGCTCAGTGATATAGCATGCCTGATTCTCATGAGTGTATGGAGGCTTCTCTCCAAAGTGACATACAAGTGTGGAAAGCTTTGGGTCAGAACACAGTCAGCCATTTAGCTACTACCACTGGAGCAGTTGGGGTTAAGGGCCTCACTTAAGACCCCAATGCTGATATTACTTTGACACAGGATTCAAACACAAAATCTTCTGGACATGAGCATGAACCCTAAAATCATCATAGTTCCTCTCTGCCTTTGTCCACGTTTTCCAAAGAATCTTGACGAAGGTAATCAGACAATTCATTTGAAAAGTCATAATCGCTGCTGATTGTTATGCTGTTGCCAGGGTATTGATTAATGGACCAGATCCACATCCCACCCCTGCTAGAGAGGTACTTCTTGAGTGATCAGTGTATGTCGCTCTGTTATGAGAACAGGCAGTTAGTCTTCTTCAGAAGAAATGTCAATGCAATTTTCAATAACTACACATTAGGCTATGCTGCATGTAAAACATCCAGTGAATTTTACATTGGCAGATGAGTCCAATTTGAACTGCAGGCAAGAAATATATGGACTGGTATTATAGTACTTGGTGTCTTGTTAAAGCGCTTACTGTGGGTTTGCGCACTAAAACAATCACCTACAAGAAATTGGCATTGACCACAAATACTGTGGTTATCCAAATCAAAAAGTGCATCAGTGTTACTGAGATCAGGGTTTGCTCCATCACAGAATAAGTTCATCAGGTAAATGCTTTCTTCCAAATTATATCACGTAATTCCCTTTTTAAAGTATATTGAAGATCAATAGATTCAATTTATAGGAACAAATACTTTAAATCTAAGTAACAGAGAGATGGCTGCAAAACCAAAAATTTTGGAAAAGATTTATTAAAGCATCACTGATTTTTAGCTGGCTTTCAGTCCACCCTATACCTCAAGGGACCAACTGCTCTTAAAGAATGTACAGCAAATGCAGGCCTTTCAAAAGCTGCCCTATTCTGAATACTCAGCATAAAGCTATAGTATTCCCTTAATCACATCTGTAGGTTGTCTTCATGGAGGGCATCACAGCAGAACCTGAAGACCTTTTATTTCTACATCTGTACATTTTCAAAGGCACACTATAGGTACCATATTTGCCCTAAAAGAAAGGATTCAGACTGCAAAGGTAAAATTGGGGTACTTCTCAGAAATTGTCATGCCCCAGCTTGTCCACTTCAGCTACCTTTGGGCAAAATTGAAAATGAAATGAGGATTTGAAACAAGTGACACTGCAGTGCTTGTAACCTTTCCTCCCTTGAAGGTCACCCTAGTGACAGATGTTCAGTGTGGAGAACAGCTGCTCAGGTACTTGTTCATGTCTGCAGAATAGGTATAGGCCCATTAAAATTAGAAGCAGCTGTCAGAGTGCACTAGTGAAGGACTGACCTTAGAGGGCTCCATCCAAGCTTAATTCAGCTTTCCTCCAAAATGGACCTCACACCATGGAATTTTAAAATTAATCTGTTGTAGAGGAGTTTTATATCAAGCAGGACATTAGAGGCCAATTACAAATTAGATTTTGCAAATAATCTTTAATGAAATGCAATACAGTTTTACAAAAATGGACCAGTTACAAAAACATGAATGCTTTATTTACAACACAGAGGAATCAAATGGAAGGAGAGTTGTGCTGGGGGGGCAAGCATCATCCATCCATCAGAAGGGAATTACGCAGAGGTCTCCACAGGGTTTGCTGGCTCCACAGGCTGAGAGGGAAGGGGGGACAAGGCAAGCTAATCATCAATCCAAAGCAACACCCTCTCCCCTACAAGAGTTCCAAGAGTACTCACCTGGTCCTGCTCTGTCTCCCTTCCACTACTGTGGTCTCCACTGCCATTAACTGCTGCCTCCTGCTTGGGTTTCTTTGTGTCATTCTTTACTGGACTCTCATCTTGTTTTCGCTAGAGGACAATTCACCTTCAGCAGACACCCTCTAAATGCTAACTGGCTTCTGCATCATTTACACTGCAGATGGCCTCAGTTCACAATTACAGCAAAACATTAGATTAGGCTTAGTGTCACTGCAGATTATTCAAAGCAGGGATTTGTCCTCCAAGCAGTAGTGACAAACTGACCTTCTTTCTGACCAAGTGGGAGATGTCAGAAACCACTTTTGATGTAGATGCACCATCAGACATGGGAACCTGGGGGGAGGATTCACAAAATGAGGCCCATATCTCCTAACTGCCACAATTCTAAACAAGCCAGAATTTAAGTTAAAGCACCATGCATCTTGACAAAAATGTTTAAGGCATCATACCGCAGTGGACAAACTCCCACCATTTTCTGCTGAGAACCTAGAAGAGGCCCCTGCCTAGGAGTAGGGAATAAAACCCAAAAGTGAGCGACCTTCGAAATTCTAAATCTAGTGAAGCCAGCAATGCCAGATCCCCCAAATGATCATACCAAGGTCTGCTGGATAGCCTCTGATGCCACCATAGCAGTCTTTTGACTCTCCTTGGCATCCTCCACCTTCTCCCGGATATCAGGAAGCAGCTGCCTCAGCTCTTCCATCTCCTGCTGCTCCTCAGAGGCTCCTTCCCCCACTTCTGCTTTGTCCAGGGCATCTTGGAGCATCACTGTAGGGGAAAGCCCAAAGTAGCAAGATGGAATAAACAGGAAGTGTAGGCCATCACCCTAGAACTTGATGACCACTGTTTTTATATCAAAAGCCAGCAACAGGGCAAACACATGGAATTAGATTTAGAACTAGGGATGTGCTGATCTAATATTGATCAAAAATAAATCTGATATATGGGCAAGCCTCACATCATGTTGCCAAACTGGCACTATATTTTGTAATTCTTTTAGAGGATTAATGTCAGTGAGCATATTTTAGATTGACATATGGAATACAAAAGGCTTAGGACTTCCACTTAACCAACTTATCAGCTGACAAGTAAAGCTGTTACCAATATTACATCAAGCTCATTATTCGAGGGAAAATTGAGTGAAAAGTTGCAGCTTTGGTGTCCGAATAAAAATTCAGCTGTAGTACAAAGCATTTACTCTTACCAAGACGACCTTCAATGACCTGGATAGAGCTGTTGAAGTGCTGGATAGCCTTGCTGTACTGGCCTGTATAGCCATAAGTCAGGCCCAGTTGGTAGTGGGTCTCTGCCAACAAGCGGCTGTGGGGAGGCAAGTGCTTCAGCTGGATGGAAAGGCACTCCTGGAAGTCTTCTAGGGCCTGGCCATAGTTCCCTGGAATCCACAATGAAGTTCAGTCATCGGTTCCCCATAGGTTCTCCCTAATTGACCAAGTCTGTGTCCTTTGGTAATCTTTAAGCCACCATCACATCAAATGGTTCCTGGGATTTCTGATGATCGCTGAGACCCTGACAGCACAGACACTTCATGAACAGTAATCATGTGATTATACAAATCATGGCCACCATTACAAACCAGATTCAGTGCCAACTTCTCCCAGCTTCAGGTGTGCTTGGGCTGCCAACAGCTGGTCAACTTTGCTTTCTTTCCTTGGGGGATAAGTTACACACCCTTTAGGCATACATGCGACATTTACACCTCCCAAAGAACAGGTATCTAGGAATATCTGAACAGGTGCATGTGGCCTACCTTTTGTAAATCACCTTAGCAACCTCCAGCATCTCCCAAGCCAGCTGGAGATTCCCCACCTCTTCATCTTCCTCGTCACTTCCCTGGTGTAATGGTGAGAAATATTACAGGGTTACCAAAAGTGGAAGAGAAATAAGACCACAGCATCAACTCTCACCTTATCATCAGCAGTCTGGCCTTCCTCTTCTCCATCAGCATCACTGTCGTCATCATCATCATCATCATCATCATCATCTGTAAGAGATGAACTTTTATAGCTACCATGTCAGACTCACTCAAACTTCCAGCACCTCCCCAAAAGTGGAAACAGCCCACAAGTATCAAAATGCTCAGCTCATTTGGTGTTGTGGGCCAGCTGCAAGTTTTAACTAAACCATTTAAAACTGGCCTGTTATACTGCTTGGTCTCATTTGACCAGCTCAGGATACAGAAACATGGCCTTCAAAGGTTTACTATAAGTATGCAGCTTTGAGACACTCCTGCCTGGGACAAAGCCAGGTTTGTTTGAGGTCTTGAGAATACACCACTCAGAAGTGTCTCCTACAGTGGGGAACAAACACCACATTTGCCATCTATGGCAAAGAGCTTGGTGTCACATGGTCTTGTCACCACTGCTTGGAAGAACCCTTGACAACCAGCATATTGTGGGTCAAATGGAAGAGCACTGAGCAGTCAGGTCTAGGCATGGGTGAGATGGGCAACCACCTAGAGTGGCACTATTTTAGGACACCATGGAAAGCTCAGTGGTCAGAGGTCTTCTGACCCTCCCCATTCAAATTTGTCACTCAGTTCTCCCCCTCTTGGTTTCACCCAGGGTGGCAACCAAACCAGAACCATCACTGGCATTTATTCAACCCATGTTGTTCACAGGTGCAACAGATCAGATGGCCCATTTAAGTGTGGCAAGTGAAACATTTTCCATACACCTATGTTCCTTTACTGTAACACTGCTAAACCCCTGAACACATAGGTTTGACCCACAATATGAGGCTGGTACCAGTATTTTGTGATCGGGCAGCAATAACTTCATTCCAGTGTGGTTCCTAGCCATTTTGTGACTACAGCCAGTTAGTGGATGGAACCTAGCTGTAACATTCACTGCTTATATGTAGCATTAGAATTGAAGGCTGACCACTAGGACAGACTCATCTTAGCTTTCATAAGATTACAAAGCAAGCATCCTGCAGCTGCTCCACAACACCACCTTGCATTAAGATTAGGTGTATTGTGAAGCTTTGTCTCAACATTACATAGTTGATGGCAATACAAGCATAGGGATGATGTACAAGTAGGGGCTCAGTGTAGCCAATATTGTGAGAGGGCAGCTAACTAGAAGCTTGACTGTGTCTTCCAGACGAGCCTGTATTCAACACACTAACCAGCATCTCAGTGAGCTCTACTGGTAACAAAAGTAGATCTTCCCACCTGGTTTACTTCCACCTTCCTTCATATTCTCTACTTCCTCCTCCACATTGCCTCCATTTGTAGTTTCAGAACCCATTTCATGTTCCTTCCCCTCCCTGACTTCAGAAGTCTTCTCAGTTTCAGCCATTGCCACCTCTTTATTTTCAGAAGAGTGATCTTCTACAGGGGATGTGACAGTTTCCTCATTGGTAGGAGACTCTGAAACACCTCCATCCTGTTCCTGAGCCACCTTGGCTTCACTCTCCCCTTTACCACCTTCTGCCTTCTTTTTCTCCACCTTTGACATGGCATCATGAACTTGCACCCGAAGCTCATCCCTGGTTTCCTCTGTATTATGAGATGAAGCAGAGACTGAGGTGACACATTGCACTACTGCCCAGGACTGAGGCTCACCCCACTAAACCCTTTGATCCCACAAGAAAAGTGCTTCGTAACATGAATGAGTTAAGTTTACACCTGTAGGAGCAGTTGATACAAGGTCAGCTCAGAATCAGTAGTGTCTTCTGTCAGATAACCATGAAGTGGACCCCAGTCTCAGCACACCAAACCCACATGGAGAGGTGGGGGAGGGGAAAAGAGCCACATGAGGTGGGCAAAGCATCACACTAACCATCCAGGTTGTCTGCACTCTCGATCTTTGAGTCATCTTGCTTCTCTACATCCTCAGACTCTTCCTCAGGGACACCATCCAGGGCGTTTCCCAAAACAGTGTTCTCCATCCTCAAACATGGAGAACATAGTTGTATTCAAACTGAACACTTGAATTAATTCCCAGCATGGTACCCCACCTTTACAGGCACACTATACCCAATTAGGCAAGCACTCAAATAAGCAATATTCATGTCACGGGAAATGTACCACCGAACCAATCATTCAAGTTAGTCCAATACTGAGATATTGTACACCATCCAGTGAACTGTACATCCAGAGACTAATGGCACGTTTCCACTGCATGGTACCAGATCAACTCAACCCTACTCGCTTGACGTTCCATTTCCATTGCAGAAAGCTGGTTCTCATGATGCTGCATGCAATTCCTTGCAACAAACAGGAAAGAACAATGGATGATATGGAAGGGATTCTGTATTTGATTCCTCGGTATGTGCCTAGTTGTCACAGTAAGGGGAAAAAAAGTTCAGAAGAGGCTAAGTGCAGCAAAATACACCACTGAAGAGGTTTATTCAGTCAAATGCACAAAACAGTCCATGGCAGCAACTTTGCAAATAGTGAAGCTGAAACACACACACACACACACACACACACACACACACACACACACCATTAATATGTAATAGTGGTTGACCACAGCATGGTTTTGCAGGGACCCGTATCAGTTAAAAATAGATAGTCAGTCAAATCCAATATAGCTTGCTAAAATTCTTTGCCCAGTATACCCTGTCATGTGTTGATGACGCAGAGCTATTGATTCTCTGACCAATCAGTAGCCTGCAGCATTTTCACTTGACCATCTTGGTACCCACTTGGCTCAACTAGAACTACAACAGAGATGGTACCAAAAAATGGGAGCAGGCACTATCCTGTTTTGCCAAATGGAAATGCAAATAAGGCAAGTAGAGTCAAGCCAGTTCCATGCAGTGGAAACACACCATGGTTGGGGGGGGGGGGCAATTCCTGTCTGTGCAGGAATGACCTAATATGTTTCAGTATGTTAATTAACAAGTGGAAGACAGTTTAAAAAGTTCTTACCCATGTAAAATAAGTCTAAGGAATAATTCTCAGTAGGCCTTGACAGTAAATGTCAAATGGAAATGGCACTGGGGCCCCCTGCACTAACACTGATGAAAAGGACCACCACAGGAGCCCCCTTACCTGGCCAGTTCTAGGAGAGCCTTCCCACACAGGAAGAAAGCTTCTCCACATTCATCAGCTGTATCTCCATACTTCTTTGCTCTGAAACATACCATAAAGCCCCCTACTCAATGAACCACTCCTTCACCTCAAGGATGTGAAACTACCATAACCTTAAGAAGCACCCCTTTCAAACGAATTAAACTACCACTTCAGCACTGTGCAAATAAACTATGCCCCAGACAAACAGAGCTGGATGTCTGCCTACTTACAGCATGCTACAAGCCTCCTGAAAGACGCTGACCGCCGACACCACATCACCCATGACCATGTGCCGATTCCCGGTTCCAATCAACTTCTTTGCCTCCTCCGTAACGGCCTCGGAACTGCAGGCGTGGTCGTTTTAAAGTTACCACAATGATCGCAACAATGAAAACTCTACTTGTATCAAGTCTTTCCTCACAAAAGGATCAAGTCAAACTACGCATTCCATTTATGGCAATACGACGTGGCTTTAAGTATGTATTTGCGTTTAGAAGCTTCAGAACCCGTGTCCGGTGGGAGTATCCCGAACAAAAAAGAAAAACTGGCTACCGCCAGACACACCCGCCCACCACGGGTTTTGAAGCCTCGTTTGTCCAATCACTAATCCATACGGAGTAAAGAACGGCGCATCACCTAAAAGCTCAGTGAACGAGTGACAGCGACCCGTCCTTTGAATGGGACTCACCTTTCGGAGGCGCTCGACGAAGAACACGGCTTTTCATCCATGCTTTAAAAAGCAAAACAAAAAGTTCAGTTAGCAAAAACAAAACCCAGTTACATTTTAACTGGACAATTAATTACAACTACAGAATACATTATACAACTGCCGATGTTGAAACACGCAACTTCGCGTTCACTGAGACGTATACTGGCAGTTTTGAGAAGCATTTCGGTTTCAGGTACTCTTGTTGGCGTTTCTCAGTCATGCGGAACGTCACGAAGTCCTCCCCCCCCGCTCCACCCCCGCCATAAATAAACGAAGTGCCGCCATCAGCAGCATTTTTAGACAATAAGCCGCACTAGCAGGCTTTTCCACCTCCCTCCACCGTGGTATCCAAAATGATTACACTGAAAACAACATCGGGATACACCAACAGTTCGGGTAAAGCAAGCAACTTGACCGGTTTCATCAGCGCCTGCTTGGGGAAAAAAAAAAAAAAAAAGCAGCCCTCTGACGTGCTAGAACGAACAGCTCCGAAGAGCTCCCGCACGCCATTAAAAAAGAAACTTATTCAAGTTCAAATGTTGAAACGTGACGAGAAGAAAGGGAAAGACGCTTCGGTTAAAACAACTGTTCACCCGCCTGATGCAAGTAGCCGGGAGACCAGCAAACCATGTGGCTGCGGAACCGGATCGCGCCAAGCCGTGCCGTGCGGAGCCTCCGCGGCGACTGGTTTGGCTGGTCGCTCCGAGCGAAGCCTGGCGCGCCAATTCTGTCCAACTTCAACCAGCCCGCGTTGCCCCCTCCCCTCTCCACATGCCTCACCTGTCCGCGTTAAAGGGGGCGGCGGATTCCTCTGGCATGTTCACTTAAAAAATAAGCACGAAGTGTGCTCTCCAAAAGCACCTTTAAAACCTTTAAAAGGGAGCAGCTGCGCCCCGCTGGCTCCAAACACACGAAGAAAAGATGGCAGAAAAGCTCCTCTATCCTTTCGCTGTTCAGTTGGCGCCTTTAAGTACAGAAAGAGCGCTCACTTCCGTTGAACTTTCACCCCAGAATATAATGCAAAAAAAAAAAAACGCGGGAGATAAATTTAAAGAGCCAGTACCTGGAAGCAACAGAGTCAGTTTTTCTTTTAACACAGCAATCACGTATAGTTATTTGTGACACAAAGATTGCTATAACACTTGTCACAAGCATTACTGTTGTACCGTTGCGTTATACTAAAATGCTGTGTAACTGTTTTCCCACAGTAAGGAAGAAGACTAAAACGTGTATATGTTTAAAGTATATTTCAGATTAAAAGAATTATATCGCTCAGAATTAAAATGAATTCTTAGATTTTCTTGAATTTTCTGCATTGCATAGTGGCGTCCGGTTGATCGCTACGTTTCCTATGCTGAAAACTTTATACTTTTAAGAATCATAGTTTTTATTATTATTTTTTATATCTTTATTATGCATCAGTTAAAACAAATAAAAATAAAACAACTGGAATCAATCAAAGGAAATTTCATGCTCAAACATAATTAAAGCAATACATATTCCAATTAGATTACCCCAATAGTTAAAGTGATACGCAAATAAAATCATTCTCATAAAACATATCCTTTAAAATCCCAACTAAATCATGTCAAACAGGCTTCAAATGCAAATCCAAAGCATTCAATACAGCTATCAATAACACTATGTAACAAATCACTATGTAACTTTTTCTTGTTCCTGGGCAGAAAGTATTATTTCCCAATTGCTTATACCTAAAGTAAATAGAAAAGACCTATTTTTCTCCTCAAACTTTGCTTTTGTGACCTGGGTAATGAAATTTAGAAATTAACCTATTGTCTATGTAAAAACTGGCAAATTTGCATATTTTCATTTACATAAGGTCTGAATAAAACAACACATGAATCAAGATTTACATATGTTTATACTAAAGTTAAAATAAACAAAAATGTTTAGAAGTGGGTAGTTTTTCGAGATTTGCAATTGTAATGTAAATCACTCTCTCATATCAGCCCCCAAATATGGTCTCCCATCATGTTTTCGTTATATGCTCCTCGGTAGCGGCATTTAAAGTCCAGTATATCTGATACGTGAGAGTTACATAAGAAATTAATTAATTAATTAATTAATAAGAAATTAAGAAATAACACATAGTATCCAGGAACAAAATCTGTGTTACAAAGTGTAATCTAAGAATCGTAAGTCTATGGCCAGCAGAATTTTCCTTTTCTGTGGCACACTGCAGGATACATAATTTTCAACGGAAATAAACACTGACATGGATTTTTCTAAAATTATCATTTCTCATAATCAGGTGCTTTTACGTGTGTAAATGATAGTTGTGTATACGTCTCCTATATTGTCCAGTAGGTGGCGATAACTTTCCTTTTTGATTTGCAAATTGATTCACGCCTCCCTAGAAGTACAAAAAATTCTTCACAGTTTGCATTGTATCCCTGTGTTGTGCGGGGCAGGTGATGAAAGGTGAAAAAGCAGTAACCCTGCATGTACCTGGTGCTAGGGCATGGACTGATACCACTCACAGGATGCCTACACTGTGCAAAAAGCTACAACACACTGGAGGCTTGTTTGTGCTTTGGGAGCTGTTTTGACTTCAGATATATCGTCAGTTTTCACCTCCTAGGCTTGGTAACTCTGAACTGGAGCCCAGCAGCTGACTCTGGGTGGCTGTTCTGTCTAGCAGAGTACATGATAAATTCCAGTTCATGCATGCACACCACATGCCCTCAAGGGCGTCCAATTCCTTTTTCATATTGCCTTCAAACAGAACATTATACAGAACAGTCAAACAACCTGGAATTGTCGGTAGAGTCTTTGTGGCATGGGTGCAGCCTTTTAAATATTCAGTTTGGAGTGTGTTGTTAACTCTACAAAGCAGACATGCTGCAGGATGGTGATTTCCATTATAAAGCTCTGCTTTTCCACTTTGTTTTCATCCTGATTGCAAACATCATGCACTTATTGGAGGCTGTGGAAATGGTGGTCATGTGACAAGGTTTGAGAGGGATTGAGATGAAAATGAAGCCTGCCCAGCTGCTGCAATGCTACACTGCCCTCATATAAGCTTGTAACAAAATTGACATTCCATATAATAATTATTATAATTTTTGTTTTATTATTTTTGTAATAAATAATGATGTGTATTTCTTGATTTGTGTGGCAGAGTGGCTCAGTGTTGCCTCACACCATGAGATTTCACAGTTTGTCTTTTCTCCCTGTGTTGCGGGGCTTTCCTCCGAGCTTGGGGGTTTCCTTGTGGTTAGGATAACTGATGTTTCTAAACTGGCCATGATGTGTGAGTGTGATGGCCCGGCATCTCTCCCTGGGTGCCTTGGGTACTCCCAGTACTCTGGTTCCTTTGCACAGTTCAAGGACATGCAACTAGGTTAATGTGCATTGTTAACCTGCCCACAGTGTGTGTGTGTGTGTGTGTGTGTGTGTGTGTGTGTGTGTGTGTGTGTCCGAGCCATGTACTGCCAGGCCTCCATGCCCCCCGTGACACTGACCAAGATAAGTGGTTAGAAGATGGATGGATGAGTGGCAGCTCCATATATTTTGATGTCTGTAATTATAGCAGTCACTGGGTATAATTTCCATACATACTGCTCATATTTTTAAAAAGGGCAGATAAAAATCAGACACGTGCAAGAGTGACCCCTGTTGTTGATGCAGATGATGCCATAAGGCACTGTGTCACTATGTCTCTACATTTAGGGAGCCGTGTATTAAATTTCATTGCTACCTGTGCAATATAATAAAAGCATTCTATTCTGTTAAAAGGAAGGGCTTTCCTGTAGGTCAGCCTTTGTTGTCAGTGTCAAGTGTAGGCACTCACTTTATGGAAAGTGTGCAACAAGTTTTGATTATTCCACTAAAGCCCCACTAACACTCTGTCACTGTCTGCTGTGCAGGAGGTCCTTCTGCCCCATTCTAGGCCCCCCAACAAAGCCCCATGTCTGAACCGACACATGCAAATGCATTTGTGAGGTTACTTTTTGGTCCATCCTTCTGCTCTATAACAGTGGGTGTTTGATATCACTCAAAGGCCCAGATTAGGTGAGTGAGGTCCATGACCTCCAGCTTCCATGCTGTATGGATTAAGTGGCTGGAGCATGGAAGCAGTAGGATCTGTAGTTGGTGTGTCAATGAATAGGTTCTCCAAATGTGGATAAAAAATCTACATAATCCAGCATTTCTGCCTTCTTTCTTTCTTTCAAACAAAATGCAATGAACACTAGGAATGTAAGAGATGGGTTTTCTATGCAAATTACACTGAGATACCTCAGCCCAGTTCAGTTCGGTTTCTTCTGGAATTATTAAAAATTAGACTTCCCTTTTCGCTCTCGGCAACTGCAAGATTTCGGTCATAGGATTTTTACGCAACAGTATTAGATGTTCTGCTCTTATTGTTGTATGTATAAATATAATAGTTATTTTAAAGACCAAATGAAAACAACTAACGATGCTTTTTGAATGATTTGAAAGCAACAAACGTAACATTAAAAAAAACTAAAATTCTAGTGCTGATCGGCGATAGTGTTTTGTGTTTGTAATTTATTACAAGAAGAAACATTCGAGCAGACGTTTGCTTTGATCAGTAGTCTCCATCTGCGTTTTTATTAAGTTCATTGTCGTAGTCTCCATTTATCGGGGTCCTTCATCTGGTCTCCATAGCGACGGAACCAGGAGCTCGCACTACAGGAGCGCCGGAGTCATAAGGATTGGTGCAATAAACTCAGCCATTCTGGAAAACCAAGATCCAGTGCAATGCGTTCTGGTATACAAATACATACCCTGCTTTGTGTAAAGATGAGATGGAAGTGGTTGTTTTGAAATTAGTCCTTGCGATTTCAGGAGAAAATTTCATAATGACCCATTAAAATGAAGTCAACTATGTAGCCATGTTATGCTAAAGCGCAATAAATAGTTCGTTTGATTAGATATGCTATTTTCAGATTCACCACATAAGATCAAGTAAACTGAAGATGCATAATCACACTGTTAATTTGGTGAACAAATAGCGACCTCCTTCATCTACCCATATCACTATGCTTTATTTACTATTTGAATGGAAAGTGGGTCAACTGAAAACTTCTAAAGCTTTTAACTTTATATAATGACATTGAGGTGATTATATTACTGACTCTTAAACTGGAATATAACCATTATACTTACGGGACTGTAGTATAATGCTGTAATCTACAATCTGCCACTTTGAGTACTATAATAGCCGAGTCATCCTACCTTGAAAGTACTCAACAGGCGTGGTTTGATTTCAGGGAAACTTTAGAATTTAATTTTGTGGTTTTTTTAATTGTCACCCTACACATTTTCTGCAAACATCAGATAAAAAAAGAAAACTAGAACTTTGACTTAAAAAGTTAAATGTTTGCTTTGAGAAGTGAAGGCAATACTTTTTCATATCGTTATTTAAACGTTTGCGAAAGTGTACTGTAAACATGCTGCAAATACAGGAGTGAACGCATCTTACTTCCATGTCTGTGCTCTTTCATTTGTATACCGCCTTAAGCAGTTATGACTTTTATTATAACTTGATACATTTTGGTAATATTTTCAGCTGACGTCAACAGCGGTGATCCAATGACATGTAAAACAGTAAAATATTTCGTGCAATGTTTTTTAACTGGTATTTCGTGAAAACTATTTCGGAGCTGCAGCTCGTGGGTGACGTTATTTCATCGTCACAAAATTATTATTACTATTATTTTACTAACATCAACCGAAAATGCAACGTCATTCTACACAAACACAAAACAACGCATACTGGAGTGTTACAGCGGATTGGGGTGCGAGGGTTGGACAATAAGGCGGGTCCGAGAATATAATATCGCGATAAATGAGAGAGTATATATGAAACTGGGCAATCTCCCTTCATTTACCTTCCACGTCTCTCGGACCTCTGGTGTTGTAGTCTTTTGGGACCATCGTAAGTGAAAACGATCTTTTATACACCTTGTATAGACGGTGGCGTATACTGTAGATAGTTTATTATGCAACCATTCATCTTGGACATGCTTATGCTGGCCAAGGACACTCGTTTATTTGACGTTTCATTAATTTGAGACAGTTTTATTACCTTTAAGTTAACTATCCAGTGGTTTCTGTCATGATGCAGTTTTTCTTTGCTTCTGCACGAGTTTTGTTCTTTGTGCTTCCTTTCTTGTATCTTAAGAAAAGTGAAACAACTCGTACTAAGGGTTAACTCATGGGCAGTTTTTTGCTTCATATATTTTTGTGTTCTAGATTTAAGTATAACGTTTAATTGTAAGTTTTAGCTAGTTTAGTGTGAAAACTAAAAATGCATTACGTTTCAGCTCACACTTGTACTTTTGAATAAACAGGGAAGTGAAACAGCACCAACATGGCAACATCGACTCTGAAGTAAATCGTTTTGGTGATCAGTATTCATATTGTTCTCACTTATTTTCCAATTCATAATACCAGATGTGGTATTTGTGCTCCAGTCAACAGGTGTTTCTGCTTTACTTTTCCTATTAATACCTAGAAAAGTGATCTGAATATGTTCTGTGTTAAAATACATCGATTTAACATTGAACTCTACCGATGCCATAATGTATATATTGAAGTACTGTATTTTGAATAGAAGTTATTTCGGTTCCAAAGTCCTTCAGATAACCTATTTTACCCTGCGATGCAAGCTCCGTAACTGAGGGTTGAAATAAAGATTTTTTGTGTAGCTGTATAATTCATCCCTCCGTCTAAAGTCCTAACGCTCAGCTTTATCTTCAAGGTGGTGAAGTTAATCTGATTATTCAACCCTTAACAGAAAGACTTAGGAAAAAAAAAACTACTTTTTTATGTCCCGAAATTTTGTTTCCACAGTTAACCTGACGATGGCCGCAGGAAAAGCTCACATCGGGAACCTCGCTCCCGACTTCAAGGCCACTGCCGTGATGCCCGACGGCCAGTTCAAAGACATCAAGCTCTCTGATTATAGAGGTAAGAACGAATCTGCAATACGTGATGCTTTTCTACTTTCCAGCCAAAACCATTTATAGAAATTTGCCAGGAAACTATAGTTATTGCCCTGGTTCTTCACATACATTAAAGCTTTGTTGGCCTTGGATTGATGTTCGCAGTGAGTGAATGAATAAATAAATGAATGAATGAATTTTAATATAACTAAATAAGAAACTGCTACTATACTGTTTGTTTTTTTTTAACAAACAAACAAACAAAAAAAAAAAACTAAAGCCTTTTTATTTTCCCAATAGCTTTGTGGATCCTGAGCCAATTTTGATCATTTTTGGTTGAACAGCTGTGGGCTTGTGTGAAAGTTAAAGTGCCGCCTGTTAAACACTTTCTCTGACTGTATGACTTGTTTTGTCAACTTTTTTGACTTGACTGCACCTGACTTTTCTGTCTGCATTTGATGTTTATCATTGTAAACATTAGTCAGATTTGTTGCTTGTGTCACAAGGTACAGTAGGAGTGCATGAAACAGGTCTGGTGGGAAATAAAACGCATGATTTGTTGCAGTTTTCTTAACGTGTATTTCTACCAAAAATATATTGCAAAAACAAGTAGGGTTTTTATACACAGTGCACAAACTTTAATATATAAAGTTGAGGAGTTGAAGGCTTCATTAAAGAATTATAATTTTCTTCCAACTGTTGTATAATTAACTTGTGGCATATTAAATCAATTGTTAATGGCATTGAACATTGCTACCTCTAATCATGTTTAAAAGGTATGTAGTTTTAAATTCTTGTAAGGTCAATGTGCGTCTTCCTTCATCCTTAGGAAAGTATGTCGTCTTCTTCTTCTACCCGCTGGATTTTACATTTGTGTGCCCGACTGAGATTATTGCCTTCAGCGATGCTGCAGACGAGTTCAGGAAGATTAACTGTGAAGTTATCGGTGCCTCCGTGGATTCACACTACTGCCATTTGGCATGGTATCATTACCCCGAAAAGGATGTCAAACTGAATTGTCTGTTCCTTCAAATCCAAATATTTGCCTGATCCAACTGTTTTCTAACAAACATAACACCAAGGCATCCAAAGGCACAAACTGGTTTGTTAAAACCCAAAGCCTGCACTCCCACATGCACAGCTGAAAGACAAAATGTAGCTTGCATCTGCACAAATAGGTAATTCATTTTTTGTCATTGTGCAAGTATGGTTACACTAGTATATCGAAACAGTACCAGCCTCTGTTAGTACACACATAGAACATACATATTTGCACAGAAATGCAAGAACACAAATGCAGTCGTTACCTTCA
Source organism: Gymnarchus niloticus (assembly GCA_009936485.2). NCBI lineage: Eukaryota > Metazoa > Chordata > Actinopteri > Osteoglossiformes > Gymnarchidae > Gymnarchus > Gymnarchus niloticus. The sequence continues at coordinate 13,880,799 of JAACJT020000036.1, forward strand.
AGGAAAGCGGGATTCTGGATCCGGCAGGCCTGCATACAGAGTATGAAAAAAAAAAAAAATCCTTAATCATTATTTTTGTGACACTGTTTTACAGGTTACACAAAGATGTGCAAATGTATACAGTGTATTCCGTTCTAAACCATTTTTATAATTCTGTGTTTGGCAGGATTAACTTACCTCGCAAACAGGGAGGTCTGGGCCACATGAAGATCCCACTGGTTGCTGACACGCTGCGAGCCATCGCTAAGAACTATGGCGTACTAAAGGAGGACGAGGGCATTGCTTTCAGGTATGGGTGTCTGAGCATCAGCTCACACTGGTTTTGGTGGAAACGTAATATTGTGTTACGAACTCACCCCCCGTGCTGCAATGATGAAATGTTATTTTCATTGTAGCTGTTTCTATTAGCATAACTTCGAAGAACATCAGTATATGTACATCATTTGGTGTCACTGGTTTCATTTATATTGATAGTATTAAAATAATACCCAGCTCAAATTTACTGTAAACTTCTGTTAACCATAATGCTATTATCGACTGAAGGGCATAGTAAATAGCTAGATTAGAGTGAGATTCATGACAACATACACAGACTATCAAAATATCATAAATGTGTGATCATTAGCCATTCATAACATTGTTCTCAACAACTAAATCTGTTTACTTTGACTTTGTCATATGACAGGGGTCTTTTCATTATTGATGACAAGGGGATCCTGAGGCAGATCACCATCAATGACCTTCCAGTAGGCCGTTCTGTTGATGAGACACTTCGTCTGGTGCAAGCCTTTCAGTTCACAGACAAGCACGGAGAAGGTGTTGTGTCCAAAACTAATATTACTGAAATGAATGATAGTTGTTTACAGTTTTATGTAGTTTGGGATTGAAGGCACAGATTACAGACCAATAATCATATCTGAATTCCAGTGTGTCCTGCTGGCTGGAAACCAGGACGTGACACCATTAAGCCCGATGTCCAGCAGAGCAAAGACTTCTTCTCCAAACAGTAACAACTGAACTCAGATTTGGAATTTACTGTAGGATTTTGATACTAGTACACACTTTAAGGTAACTAAACCATGAATGTCTCATTCTAGGACAAATGTGTAGTATTAATTCCTGTTATGTATAAATTAAACAGTAAAGACAAAGATATTTGTGAGTGACTTTATTTCAACTTTTCACACCTAACACAAGACATCAAATGAGAGGTTCTTTCAACTTCTTTGTAATGGCGCATTGTAGAGATACTTCAGTCAATTTCAGGCTTTTAGTTGAAGTTACTTAACTGGTGACCGCAGAGTGGAATTAATTCATACACTAAAAAAAAATTCTGTAAAATTACAATAAAATACTGGCAGCAGGGTTTTCAGCTGTTTACCGTATTTTGAATTACAGTTTCTTGCAGTTCTTATAAAAAACCGAAATACTGAATTTCGGTCATCATCATTCAATTTCGGCTGCTCCCATCAGGGGTCGCCATAGCGGATCAATCTTCGTCATCTCTTCCTGTCCTCCGCATCCCGCTCTGTCACACCCACTAACTGCATGTCCTCTCTCACTACATCCATAAACCTCCTCTTTGGTCTTCCTCTTTTCCCTCTTGCCTGGCAGCTCCATCCTCAGCATCCTTCTCCCAATATACCCAGCATCTCTCCTCTGGACATGTCCAAACCAATGCAA
>JAACJT020000036.1:13888942-13900909 GCA_009936485.2 Gymnarchus niloticus
CCCGGCTCCATCAAAAAAAAGCCCCCCCCCCCCCCCCCCAGAAATATTGAGGTTTCTTCACATGTTGTAGTGTTGCACTGCCTTGTCAGTAGCTCATGCACTCCTCGGACTAAAGAATTGATTTCTGTTCTATTCGAGCAGGATGGTTCTCAATCTTTCGTCTGCTGCCATCTCACTTACCCACCAGATATGGAGGCCACACTTAATTCTGATTCAGTTTCAGTCACATGAATACACACAGAATATATTGGTATAACATGTAGACTAATGAGCCAAACCACAGAGTGATTAGTGAACATGAAATGGAGTTGGCGTAAGAAGGATCTTTTCCAAGATAAAGGCAGCTCTGGTCTGTCATCACATTCCTTATTTATGCTGCTATAAGATTTTACCAAAAAAGGCTGGTCTAGCACAGTTATTTTTCACACAAAACAGAAAAGGCCTTTCAGCAGAAATAAAAATGGTACCTTTCAGTACATCTGACCACTTAAGGTAGAAAATGCATCTTTCATACAACAAAACTATGGCAGGAAAACTTTTCGCTTTCATGCAGCAAAAATTTGTTAGAGAGCATAGTAGGAGTTTTTTCCATTTTAAGAAAAGCACTTCATTCCTATATGACCCTTGTTCTATTGCAATGAACAGGAGTGAGGTTCCCTGTGAACCTAAAAATGCTTTCTGCAAAAGCCTGGTAAGCTGCCATAGCCAGGAGGTATAGACCAACAGGATTCAGTGTATGGTATATACTGGGTTTCATTTTCATCAACACTAAAGTTGTTCCATATGCCTGATTGTTTTTCACCCAAGAATCATCTTGGCCAACAATAGCATAGAGGAGTAAAAGAGCAATTCGGACTGGCAAGTCCCTGACAGCCACATGCACCCAAACAAATGCTTTCTAATTAGAAGAATGCATATACAACCTGAAAAATTCTTGTTATTGTATGACAGACTGCGTCATATAAAATTGCGTAAAGAGGGTATTCAACTTTTGTCTTACACTTCACATCTCTCGTTGGCCAGTTTCGTCAACAACACTTAAAAGCATTCATCTTAGCTTTAATCATTCATCATCGTCGTCTTTTGGCTGCTCCCGTCAGGGGTCGCCACAGCGGATCAACTGTTGTCATCTTCTCCTGTCCTCTACATCCAGCTCTGTCACCCCAACCACCTGCATGTCCTCTCTCACCACATTCATAAGCCACCTTTTTGGCCTTCCTCTTCTCCTCTTGCCTGGCAGCTCCATCCTCAGCATCCTTCTCCCAATATACCCAGCATCTCTCCTCTGGAGATGTCCAAGCCAACGCAATCTCACCACTCTGTCTCCAAACCGTCCGAACTGAGCTGACCCTCTAATATACTCATTCCTAATCCTGTCCATCCTTATCACGCATAACACAAAACTTAGCATCTTTAACTCTGCCACCTCCAGCTCTGCCTCCTGTATTTTCGTCAGTGCCACTGTTTCCAGCCAATATAACATTACTGGTCTCACTACCATCTTGTAGACCTTCCCTTTCACTCTTACTGGCACCCATCTGTCGCAATCACTCATGACACTTTTCACCACCCACTCCACCCTGCCTGTACTCACCTCACCTCTTTTTAGCACTCCCCATTACTCTGAACTGTTGACCCCAAGTATTTACTCACCCATCTACGCCAATTCTACTCCCTGTATCCTCACCATTCCACTGTCCTCCCTCTCATTCACACACATGTATTCTTAGTCCTACGGACCTTCATTCTGCTTCTCTAGAGCATACCTCCGCCTCTCCAGGGTTCCCTCCACCTGCTCCCCACTCTCACTACAGATCACAATGTCATCTGCAAGCATCATTGTCCACGGGGGCTCCTGTCTGATCTCGTCTGTCAGCCTGTCCATTACCATTGCAAATAAGGAAGGGCTCAGAGCTGATCCTTGATGTAATCCCACCTCTACCTTGAATGCATCCGTCACTCCTACTGCAGACCTCACCACTGTTACACTGCCCTTGTACACATCCTGTATCACTCGTATACTTCTCTGCCACTCCAGACTTCATCATACAATACCACAACTCCTCCCTAGGTACCCTGTCATGGGTAATTCCATGTTAAATCATCACACTTTTGGACCTCATCGTCACAGATTTTAACAAAACTTGGCATGCTGATTTGGTCATATGAGTAACCCATGGAACTGAAATTGCACGTCTTGGATCAATATTAAGGGAGATTTAAGCTGACAAAGTCTGAACTTACTGGGGGGGGGATTATGACTTTGATGGGCTATATCTCCCTAAACATGAGTTGCACAGAAATGGTTCTCATATTGTTTTGAAGTTCTTTTCCAACTCTATATTGTGTAAATACTATACTATCCCCAAAATGAAAAATTACCATGAGTGATCATAATGTTAAAAATTAGAGCAAAGAAACCTATATCTAAAAACTGGTCAATTTTTACTAAAGATAGCTTATCATGTCATGAACATCTCCAGAAAATTTGGTCTTAGGTTTTTGAGTCGTTGCCGAGATATTACTTATCCGAAGTGTGCATCAAAAGCACAATTCCTTACAATGCTGTTGAACAGGGTTATTAGGGTTCATGAAAACTAAGACCAAAGCCAGAGCTAGCAGTGAAAATATAAAATTTAATTCTGTGCAACTTATATACTGAATCCTAAGCAAGGTGCAATCAAAACCACTCACCAGTTCCTCAATGTTGTCAAAGAAGAACGCATTCCAGCCGTCAACCATCCTCTGGGGCGCAGTCGTCCCGTCGAATATCTAAGGAGGGGAACAACGAGGAACCCCATCACGAGTCACAAGGGTGAATCCCCAGAGGATGCAGACAGAGAAACATTTCCACGCAGGAATCAACCAAAGACATACTTCCTGCAGAACAGGGATGACGGGGGGCTGCCTCTGCTGCAGGAAGTACAGCACCATCAGGATGTAGGCGTAGGAGGACAGGCTGCCGCGAGATGCGTCGCCAATGTCGCAGCGCTGGGGGTGCCAACAGAACTTACAGGTAGGCACTGACCACAAGCAAGCAAGTTTGGGTTGACAGGTGACCCAGAACCCACATGAGCCACAGACGCACCTTTGCAAAGACCTTCATGGTGTAACCCAGGTACTGCACGCGGGGATCGATGGCGGCATAGGTGGCGAGCATCCTGGTGTTGTGCTGTGCCTGTGGGGCGACAATGAGGGGATCCTCAGCAGACGTTGCGCCTGCAGTCCCGGACACTCGGTATGGTACAAGCACGTACCAGGGTGTTGTACAAGCTAATGTCCCCCTCCAGGCCACTTTGCTTGTGCTCAAATTTGACGATAGGCACTTTGGCTGTCGTTATGGGCAGAATGTTCTTCAGACCTGGGCAACAAAGAGCTGAAAATGATTAGGCAGGACAGCAAGGGGATGCCAGGTTCAAGTCAAGTGGGATCAATAACTAACATACCTGTGTGTCTCTTCAGAACCTTAGCCAACCCTTCGATTATGTCTTTGCAGTTCAGGTTCTAAAGACGAAAGGGGCAACAGGGTTACAAATAAATAAGAAAACGGGTGTTTTCCGACAAGAATGCCCCTTACCTCTGCCGTGTCGTGGCCCTCCAGCGTCATACAGATGTCCAGGTCACTGTCACGGAAACCAAAGCCATTCTTGGATGAGCCAAACAGGCAAAGACGAGCCATCTCTGGAGGGGAAGAAGAGTGTGTCATCAGGCAGTGTGTCCGCAGGAGGACAGACAGATTGACACAGACCATGTCAAATCAGAATCATACCGTTATACTCTTTGCGGATAAACCTCTCCAAACTAGCAAGAATCTGCTCCCTCTTTTGCTGCTCTACAGGCAGGGGAGACAACTCATCTGAGAAGAAAGGAAGTAGAGAAGGGTCAGCCAGGACCTTAAAAGGAGTGCCACACATCCTCAAACTCCAGGCAGCAAACACGGGGACTGAAGCCTGCCATCTGAGGCACCTCGCCATGCATACATTTAACTTTGGACCTGTTATTTTTCTGGCTTTGCCAGCCATCAAACCAGAAACATAACTACAAGTGAATAATCCTGTTGCTACGGCAATCTGATGGAGTTCCAAGAGAATTGTGATCTGCTGTGAGCAAGGGAACCCAGTCACCACTGAACTGGGCGTGGACCCAGACATGCTCATCACCCTACTGCGGCCCTGCCTACGTACTGTAGCACAGCCGGCAGACGCGGTTGAGGATCTCCCGGAATGGCTCGGTCATGGCTGGCAGGGACTCCAGCTCGATCTTCTTGAAGTCCTCGGGGCAGTCGTCCTTCAGGTGGCCGTCCCGCTTACAGATGCTGCACACGACGGTGGGTGGCTGGCAAAGAGCGGCGCAGGGACGTTAGTGCCCCTGGCGCAGGGAGATACCAAAACACGGTGATCAGGGTGTCCTCACCTTCCCCCCCGTGAAGATCACTCTGTTGAACGTGTAGTGCAGCTCATTGGGCGCGATTTCCTCCTCTTCCTCATCATCCTCTTCCTCACTCTCCTGCAATCCGTTCTCCACCTCCCTCTCTGATGAGGGAGCCCCATTGGGGACAGGCTCCTTTGCCACTGTCCAGGCCTGCAGGGGTGGCTGGCTCTCCTCCCCCTCGCTCAGCAGCAGCTCTGACAGGCCGGTGGACAGCTCCCTCTGCCGGCCTCTGTCATCATCATCTTCGTCATCATCATCATCATCCTCGTCCTGGCTATCATCCTCTTCACCCTCCTGCCAACAAGGCCTCTGCTTGGAGTCTTCACTGTTCTCCATCGCACATGCCGGGGCTCTAGGCCTCTCAGAGGCCCCCTCTGCACCCCTCTGGCCCCTCGGGTGCCGCTTCCTGGCAATCCCATCCTTGCTTTGCGGGCAGGCAAAGTACTTGTAGGCGGTGCGGAATCGTTCCTGGACATACTCAAAAACCATCTGGCTGTTGAGGCTGCGAGCCACGTTCCTCTTCAGGGCAAAGGGATCTGTAAGGACAAGTGGGCGTGGTCAGAGCAGTAGGGATGAAATCTAAATGATACAAGCCACAGTACACCTCTCAGCCGTATATGAGCCCCAGCACAGCCATAAGCACCGATGCCAATTCTGTCACACTGCCACAGGAACCTTGGTCACAATCAACTCAGACCAAGAACACCATAAATGCATAATACTCTCAGTTTAGGCCTGTTTCCACAGCAGTGCTGATACCATACGGTCACTAGTTACCAGGCTGGCCTGTCAGAAGATAGCAGGAGGCCATTGTCCAGCAGTCACCGGTATTACTGTATGGCACAGCACCACGTAGACAAAAGTTTACGACTCACTGGATCACACTGGCTGCAAACCCTCAGCCAATGGGTGGGCCAAAGTGATATCGCAGATGCTGAGAACCACGAGCCGCTCATTCAGGAGAGGTCCTCACCCTCGATGGCCAGCCTCCGACGAGGCCAGTTCTTGGCCTCGCGGGATAGTGGCTCCTGCAGGCGGATGCTGATGATGTGCTCTTCCAGAGCAAACTCCAAGGTATAGAAACGCAGGAGTTCCAGCCACAGCTGGCCCAGCGACACATCCTGGACTAGACCCAGGGTCAGACATGTCTGCAGAGGAGGCAGAGCAGAACGCAGGATGACACCGGATCGAAGCGTGTGTTAAAACGTCCTCAAAACTCAGGGTACAAATCCACCCTCCCTAACCAGAACTGTTAATTAGCCTGTGCTGACTGAAGAGTCCATCTAATCCTAACGGTACGTTCACACCACGAGCAGCAAGGCGTCAAGTGTTCGCTCTGGCTGTCCTGCCCGCGATGCTAGCGAACGCTGTGGCCGCTCTCTGACGTAGATGGAGTAGGCGAGGACAAGGTTGTTCAGAACACTAGCTCTTGTAAGCTTTTTAAAGGGGCCGGAAAGCAAAGAAATGTGTAGCTTATCTTTGTGCCGACTGCCGATATGGTATAATTTGTCAAACTGGTATTGTCGTGAGCCATTTAATTACATTCCTGCTTAAAATCAAGTGTTCTGGAGGGAAAATGTTGCCTATAAATTGTGTTGCACTTTTCAAGTTTATCTTCCTATTGTGGATAATTGCGAGGTAGTTGCTTAAATGCAGCATTGATTTACCTGCAGCGAAGACATCGGTAACGTTAACGTCACCAACAGGTTGCATTGTCTTGCATGCTATGGCGCCAAAATTAGTATGCGATTTCCTTTTTTTCACAAAAAATATATCATGCACTTCACAAACCCCCCTGGAACACCAACAGTTTGACACCTCACGGTCCATGCCTCTTTTTTTTTTTTTTTTTTTAAATATTTATGTCCCTGTACGCAAACAGGGACACATCATAAATAACTGGTAAGCCCGCTACGGCTATGATTAGTTTCTCCTCCATTATGCTTGGGAACTGTTTGGTTGGAACAAGTTTACGCGCTTGTGTTCTGTGGAACTCACTTTAGCAGAGCATTTCTACATTCCGATTGGTTGCCGCCAAGCTGCGTCATAGCTCATCACCATAAAGTTGACCAAGCTTCAATTTCCTTCTGACGCTCTCGCCGCGCCGCTGCTTGACGCCTGGTGACGTGCCCTCCCGTAGAGAATGACTGGCTTCCGATCGCTTTGACGCTTTCGCCGCTCCTGGTGTGAACGTACCATAAGGTGCAAGGAACCGCATAGGACTTCATTGGTTAAATTCCTCTGTTCATTTTAGTCCATTTGCCCATTACAAAGGCAATTTTTTTTTTTTTTTTTTTTAAAACAAACGTCAGCAGAACCAAATTCAATGAAAGTGAGTGATCAACTAATCAAGCATACTTGGGATGACTTCAGTGAGTCATTTTGGAATACAACATGCGGGAATGATAAAAATGAAGGTTTAACAAGCAGCAACCACCCTATTCTCCAGATTTTACTCAGGAACCTAAAGATTTTAAAGATTATGCAGATGGACTTGTATTTATCAATCACAGCTCTATCTTGGGCTTAAAGAAAGCAACATCTGCAGAGAACATGTTCTAAACAGACGACTTGTATGTGGGTAGGGGAAACGGGATGGGGGCGGGACTAATTAGCACTTATGCTGTTACAGAGGAAGTGTGTGCTTCACAATAAAAGCGTGTTACTGTCACCTTCCTGTCCTGTCTCTCTGGCCAACCCACAGCTGAAAATTTATACCCCCCCCCACCCCATATGTCCTGACTCAGTGCAGGAATCAATGAAAATTGAAACGGGGAGGTGTTTGAATCAAAGGGCTTAAAAACGCTAAACAGCAGCAAATTAAATTAAGACTGTCACAGAGTTCTGGGGTTAGGATCCAAACTAGTCACAATCCTGTCTTGAATAAGCAGTTATGGAAGATGGACAGATCAATAATCAGTGAGATTTTTCATTGGGCTATAACAGAAAATCCTGCCTGCTGATTAAACACTTAGCCTGAACCTCCCTTAGTGACGGTAATGAGAGCCCACCATGCCGCTGGATGCTTTTAAGCTGTGGGCAGGCCCATCGGTAGGTTCCACCCTCCGCCCGCCTGCTCTCTTTGGCTCTGCCTCACTGGTGCCAGAGGGCTTGCGCTCCCAGCCCACAAATCCGCCCAGTTCCACCCCAGTTAGGTGATACTCATCCACCAGCTTCACATCAAATCCGTCAATCTGGCAAGCGGGGAAAAGGCAGGTTTAGAGGCATGGGCAAAACATACTACCAAGCAGCTTATACAGCAGAAGAATGCTCTTTTAGAAACTGATTCCTAAATTCACAACACTGAGCATTTAGTAAGCATGTACGAAACATAACTAAAGAAATGATACTGAGTCATAGAACAAAGTAATCCCATCCCCTATCAATCACTGTCTGGGTTAAGATAAACCAATGAAGTGACCAATGACCTGAGGGTTAATCAAGTCTCTTCATTGGCAAGAAATCAGAAAAGAATTGCCCCCACTGTAGGTTTCAAAGCCAGATTTTACAAACGCAGAGAAGGTGGTAGCACTTGGTACATTCAGAAATGTGCCAAGAGCATCTATGGATGTATCATTTAAAATAAGCCCGAGAAATACACAGCTGAAAAGTGGTCTGAATTAAAGGCATCCTTTTGACAAAACATCAAGGTGATTAAATGGTGGGGGGAGAGGTGACATACCCAGGGGCCCAGGTACACAGGGAGGATAGGCTTCTTCCTCTGCTGCAGGAAGAAGACCACCATGAGAGAGAAGGAGTACGAGGGGATGCCACCCTCTGCCTGGCAGTCGATATGACAGAGCTGAAAGAAAGAAAACACTGGGTCAAAGGTCACAGAGCATGTGCAGCAAACTCAGGAAACAGAGGGCACTGACTGAACCAACCCCTGGCAGAAATCACTCAGGAGGCCCTGGAGTTCAAAAGTGCAGACACCAGAGGGCACTACTGGCTGGCTTACCCTTGCCCAGTATCGAAAGGCTAAGACCAGGGGTATAAGCTTAGGTTCCATATTGGCTAAAGCTGCGAGTAGGTTGGTGGTCAGGCAGGCGACATCATTCCCGGCACTCACTTTGCACATGAGACCACTAGGGGAAGACAAAACACAGCTAAATCAACAATTTGGCAAGAATTTTATCCAGCTTATCTGCTTCTTTTTTAAGCAAAAGTAGAGTAGTAATAGACTGGAGCAATTCAGATTACTTTAACGGCCTCCCCAAAGACTGGGAGAGGTAGCCCTAATATCTTTATGTAAATTACGAGCCTGTGTTAAATACTAGGGTAACCACTGCTGTAAACAAACCTTCCTTCAGGAGGGGCTGAAGCTAAAATTAGCATTGCTCAGCTTCAGCAGATGTAACATCAGGAGACAAAAAGGTATCCAGGAAGCATTTTCACAATACAAATTCAGGCACTGAACCCTTTAAAGCAGTTCTTAACCCTAATGTAAACTACTCCCATCAGCCCATATTCCTGGTCTACCATGCCCTCCCTCCCTATCACCTGTCCACTTTGATAGGGTTGCCATCATCTGAGCCACCAAACCTGCTCTTTCAACCCAATCACCTGACTACTTCCTCCAATATGCTGTTGTCCATCCGACTGTTCTACCACTGTTTCATACTATGTTAATGAACTTGTCCTGTCCAATGCTGGCCAGAGGAGGATGGACCTCCCCCTTGAATCTGGTTCCTCCCAAAGTTTCTTCCTCCTGAGGGAGTGCTTCCTTGCCACTATCACCTTTGACTGACTCTGAGGACCCTGGACTATATAAAGCACTTTGGGACAGAGCTCTTTGTTAAAGGCGCTATATAAATAAAATTGAGTTTCTGCCAGTATGTTACCCAAATCTACTAATGAACTAAACACAAAGCCTGGCTCACAGTTTGGTAAAGGAACAAAAAAAAAAAAAAAAAAAAAAGGCAGATGGTTTTCTAGATTCCTGGTAGTGTGGACTAGGCTGGGAACCACTGCATAACCCAGTCTAAGTAATTAGTTTCTGTACCAAAAGCAGCAATTTTAGAAATGTGAAGGGCCTGTCTGTTGTGACCAAATCCCCATCCAAATGGGGGGGGGGGGCACACTAACCTCCTGGCATCTTTACAGAACACGATGGGAACTTTGGCATGGAAATCAGACTCCACCTCAGTGTACTGGGCTGCGAAACAAGCAAACAAAGATCAATGAGATGACCCACAGGGATTCTCCGACTCCTACGGCGACACACAGAGCTGCTCTCTCATTTGGGCAGACATCATATGGCTATAAAGATATGTAGAAACTGGATCTTATTTATGCAGCCAAAGTAGTCTTGCTGAAGTTTGAACATGAGAGCTCATTGCCACACACACAGGCAGCAAAAACAGGACCCCACTTAGTTCCTGGTGGCAGACAATGGCACTGCATGCAGCGCACGAAACGTGAGCAAACAAACCAAGTTACTTACAGCTATTCTTTAGGATTTCCAGTGCTTGAATCAACACATCAGGCTGAGTCATCTAAGGAAGAAACAGGCCTGTCAGCAATAATGTCTTTCTGGTCACGCTACCTCTTGGCTACAAGGACCCATATCACAAAACCAATGACCGAACAGGCAGAAGTTAACAGCCAAATACTTCTGCCCTCTTGCTGGATGTTGACACCCTCCAGGGCGTGCGATATGCTGCATGCCTTTAAAATGAATGTTCATTTTGTTAACACTTTAGGAGTTCACCACAATGATCCTTGCCATCAATATTTCTACACATTAAAAATGGATCACTGTGTATGGGCACAGTGATCTCCATATAATTTAACCACACAAAATCAGATACAATTTAAAATCACATACACCAACAAAGAAATTGCTCTAAGCCAGACCCATACCAAAACAAACAAAATATGCAAATGAACAGTAGAGTCCATCGACACACGATGGCTCCGAGATCAGCAGGAATGATGATGGGAAGAGCGGACAGCTTACATTGGGAGGGTAGACGATGTCAATGTTGACGTCACTGGTCTTAAACGCAAACCGGGTGAGGCAGGAGCCATAGAGCCGCAGGGAACATGCTGGAAGACAGGGTGAAAGGAGGGAAAGCCTCAATCTTAAAGGGAAGTGAACGACACAAACTACTCCAAAGAACCATGAGTAAACAGCTTCCATATCAAAAAGAAAATAAAGACCACACCCACTCATGATCCTCTGTAACCTTTAGAGTTAGCAGTAGTCCAGCAGCAACGTTTCCAAAACCACCATACAGATGTCAAATCTTCATGTTTGCACCCTTTTAGAGAGGAGCGTTAGCACACAAGCCCACCCAACATGCCGTCAGGTATGACAGCAGGGTGAGCAGCCTCCCATGCTACCTGGCAGCTGCTGCCGGATGACCGCCTCCATCCTCTTCATGATGTCCTGCCGCACCAGGAAGTCCTCCTGGGAGATGCCCTGCCGCTGGGCCACCTCGCTCACAGCCAAGCCCACAGCCTGCAGCTGGGCCTCCGAGGGGGGTGGCAGCTCCCGCAGCTCGTCCTCCTCCTGCTTCTCCTGCAGGCCCCACCCCCAAGGAGAGAGACCAAATGGCGATCTCAGACGCAAGCAGAGTGGCAGCCGCTTCACTCAACATCAGACTGCCGGGCTCACTAACGAATTCCTGCCTCGGCTTAATAAAGTTTCCCTGAAACAGATATGAAGGAAACTCGAATGTGCACGTGTTGTTCCTCTTTTATGCCACTCCCCAATGAAACCCGTATACTGCACCATTCACTAACCAACAGGAACACAGACTTCCTGCGAGGGTCTCACTACAGCTTGCCTGATACACCTAGAAAGGGTTAAATGCAAATGGTTAAAACTTCACATCTTTTCACCATAGGGGATTCCTTTTTTTGGCAGATCTCTCAGAAGATCGCCTCTGGGCTGTCCATTCGTGATTAATGTCAAGTCTTTGCATCTTTTGGGAACTGATTTGTGTCAGACTAAAGTTTTTTGTTTTTTTTTTTTAAAAAGAAGTGCAACCAGCAGCTTTCACTGATCGTTGGTCTGAAAACAGGGAGGGAGCTGAGAAGTGTGAGCTGCAGGTCCAGTCAAACAATTGCAGAATGACAGCAGACTTCGCCCTGAAGCGCTTTAAGAGCCTGCCTTTTAAATGATGACTCCTCACCATGACATTTTTCTTGTGCCTCTTCTCCTTGATGTGTTTGTGAGCACCTTGGATGTTCTCGATGTGGGCTGAGCACAGCGTGCATAGGTACTGGAAGTTGGGGTTCTCCGGAGATCTCTGCAGCAGGCCCAAAGGGACAGAAGGTGTTGGGGGAACCATCACAGCACACCAATAAGCAACACAGAAAAATGACTACCAGCCCCAAACCTCTACCATCGTCTCACTGACTGCTGAATACATACTTGGAAGAGCATGGGGTTTGTGTGTGTGCGCGCGCGTGTTTTGGGGGGGGGGGGGGGGGGTGTTTTTAAAAAGCTTCTCTTGGCTCTTAACTGGTCTCCAGCAACGCCAACCTCCCCCATTTATAGAACGCAAGAACGGGTGGGGGGGAAAACGG
>JAACJT020000036.1:13920626-13935116 GCA_009936485.2 Gymnarchus niloticus
CCCCCCCCCCCCCCCCACACACACACACACACACACACACACACACACACACACACACACACACACACACACACACCACGATGACAAAGAGGGGCTGAAACACTCTACACTGATACATTTGTTTAATACAAAAATTACACTGGTTTCCATCACTGGGCATCTGAATTATGATTCAACCTGTAGATTTAGTAGTGAAGTCATTCATCATAGAAACTATGAAGTAAACACAGCCTTTTTCAAACAGTCTTATCATACTGGAATATTCCAAAGCCTCTGTCCTAACAGAGCCAGGTCACTCACCCCAACAGTGGGATTCACCGATAAAAGCCTTCTGGGCTGTGGCCCTTCAGAATGTTCTGAACATTCCCACCTGAGTTTCTTTTCCCAGTACCCAGAACAGCACTGTGCCATACTTACTTTGACTGGTTGACATCAATCAAGGACCCGATCTTCGAGGTCGTGAATGAGATGTGTTCATCTCCAATGACAATCTCCAGCTCCTACCACACAAAGACACCATTTTGCATATAGTGTAGATATACACCCCACATCATCTGCCCAGACACATAAGTATTCTGCTAACACCAGACAACTTAAAGACAGTCTTTACAAAGCCACCCAATAGGGAAAAAGCAGCAAATTTCACCAGTCACATGACATTTGATATTTTATCGCATGCCTGCCATTTATACATAGCAATTTATAGTTCTTACCCTAGTATAAATATTTTACTTAGCATGCATATTCAGAGTAACTACCTTGGTCAAGGATATAATAGCAAAGGATACCAAACTGGCAAGACCTTTTAGGAGCCAATGTGTTTCAGCACTACACCCCGTTGTGGAGCTTACCTGTCTCCCTACTCTGTCTGGTGGTGGCCACAACGCGTCGTCTTCCTTTGTTACTTCACTGTCATCGATAATCCTCTTCAGCTCTTCCATTACACTTTTGTGCACGTATGCCTGCAATTATTAAGCAAGGCAAAACATGAATTGAAGACGGACATTCGTTTTTGCACTCATATCTTAGCAGCTTTTCCCCATTTTACCACCCACCAGTGACACCACATTAACTTCCAGACCTATGTACCTCTTTTCTGATCATCACGTCATTCTTGTAGTTACTGTTGTTGGCGTATCTCAGCTTCCCTGACAAAGAATGGAGAACGATTAATAGGGTGCATTTTACACAGATTCTATAAACTATAGATATTTTCTTTTGGGTTCAATTAGTCTTCTGCCAAACACTCGCTAACAAAGCATTATTAATTACAGATTATGAAATAACTTTATAGTACCCCACGGGTACCTGAATGCTAGTATGCTAGAAACTGCTAAAAGCAATTTAATTACACCAGTTCATAAAATGACAACCAATCTAACTTAAAACCAAGCAATGAATCGGTACAAACATCCGTATTGCCTGCCGTTCCCAAAAGCAACCCCACACACAATTCTCCCCTGAAATTTGACTTAATATCCGGCCTCAAAACATAATTTTCTAACACGAAAGAAATCTACCATCTGGTCGGAACTCAAATTCCAGGAACTCGTGTCCAAATTTGCCTTTATGTCCTACATAGTAGCGCAGGTAAAAATCACTCGCCATCGTACACTACCGGGTGATTTATCTTGCCCGGGACACACGGCGTGACGCTCAAAAGCTTACGCACTGTCAACGCGGACGCCATTATATTGCATCACAGGCCATGTCCCAAATCGCACACTTGCGCCCTACGCCCTTCCCCAAGTGCACGCTTTGGTGACGTGTAAAAATGTGTGCCAAGTGGGTACTTTGAGGCGCGCGAGTGCTCAGGAGCGCTTAGCTTTAGAAGCGAGAAATTGGGACACTTTTTCTTGCGTAACGACGTTGCCAGTATATACGCTGTAACCACAAAAAAAGATTGCCTTAAGAAAAAAAAAGTTTGCCTGCGCTGCCCCTCCTCGTTACAACTCTCTCGTCTTTTTTATGTTTCGCTATTTTCACAAAAATATACAGATTTTCCATTACGCATCTCACTGTTTTCACTGCTGTTAGGTTGACATGTATTGCGGTAGAACTTTGCTTTTGATTCCGCCGCTGTACTTTCGCGGTGGCAAATTTAATGCTTGCATCAGCGAGCGAGCAACCATTGTAGCTTTTCCAACCTTTTTACCTGTGCAAATGCTTTTCGTTTATGGCATTTTATCTTGTAGCTTGTATATATGCGAGAGACGGTAATGACACATTCTTGAAACAATAACTTTAATTTGTTTGAATATGTAAAAAAATGAACGTTGTAAATCACACGTGACACGAAAATGTAATAGAATTATCCAAAGCTTAAGAATAACACACAAATAACTAGAGAGGGCATTTCCTGTTGAAAATGAGTGTGATTGCTGCTAGCATTAAATGCTATGGAAGGATGGAGGGATGAATGAAAGAATAGAAAGGTGAGGGATGAGTGCCATCAGCAAGAAAGCAGTTAAGTGTTGTACTTTTGCTGTAGAATACATTTACCAAGTTTTGTGAATCTTATAATATCCCTGTAATATACCTATAGTATGAGGATGGAGGGATGAAAAAGAAATAAAGAAGAAGAGATAGAGGTATTGAAACAGGTGGATGGCTTTGTAGTATTGACCAGAATATGCGTAGTAAGTTTGGAGGTATTATTTCGAAAATTGATCATATAGGAGCAGTTTGAAAAATTTTCAATTCAAAGTCTACGGGAACAATGCATGGAAAGAGGGATAAAAAAAGAGGGATGCGGGTGGAATAACAAAAAGAAAAATAAACAAGCACCCTTCTCCTCAATGGGCTGAACATTTTACAGTTGGAACAAAGTTTCTAGCGCAAAAACTAGGAGGAGTTAGGTGCCAAAAAAGTGGGAAGAATAAGAACAAGAGGAAGAACTAGAGAGGGTATTTCCTGGAGAAAATGCATGTGATTAAATGCTATGGAAGGATGGAAAGATGAATGAAAAACCCAAGAAAGAAGCAGTTGAATATTTCTGGGCCAACATCTGGGAAAAGGAAGAACATCATAATGAAAATGCTGAGTGGATAAACCAAATAGAGAATGAAAACCAACAAACACCCGAACAAGAGTGGCTGTAAATAATCACAGAAGAGACAACAACAGCAATCCAGAAATCAAGCAACTGGAAGGCCCTAGGGAATGATGGCATAACAAACCTCTGGCTAAAACACCTGCCAGCACTACAGGAAGACCTGACCTATGCGTACAACAGGATCATAGAAAACCCTAAGGAATGCCCGAGCTGGCTAACAACTGGTGCAACCTACCTTCTCCCCAAAAATGAGGAAACTTCCAACCCCAAAAATTACTGGTCAATCACATGCCTCCCTACAATGTACAAGATCTTAACATCAATATTAACAGACAGAAACCAACGCAATCTCACCTCTCTGGCTTGTCTTGAAACCGTCCAACCTGAGCTGACCCTCTAATATACTCATTCTTAATTCTGTCCATCCTCGTCACACCTAATGTAAATCTTAATATCTTTAACTGTGCCACCTCCAGCTCTGCCTCCTGTCTTTTCGTCACTGCCACTGTCTCCAGCCCATATAACATAGCTGGTCTCACTACCGTCTTGTAGACCTCCCCTTTCACTCTTACTGGTACCTGTCTGTCACAAATCATACAGCTGGATAGTAAAATGCCTAGAAATCTACAACTTCTCACTGATCATGATAGCCTTTTTCAGAACCAATATGACGAAATGGAAGACAACCCTCCAACTCAACCACGACAAGGGAACCTTAACATTCAGACCCATCAATAGCGGAATCTTTCAGGGGGACTCTCTCTTACCGCTTCTCTTTTGCATTACTCTTGCTGCACTATCCTCTCTTCTGAACAAAAGCGACTATGGGTACAAGACAGGCCACAATGTAATCAACCACCTGTTCTACATGGATGACCTGAAAACCTATGCTAGAAATGATAACGAACAGAATGACCTACTTAGCATTGTTAAAGACTTTAGTGATGATATCCGCATGGAGTTTGGCCTTGACAAATGTGCCAAAGCAACTCTTAAAAAAGGCGAGTTAACAAACGCTGAGAACATCAAGCTTGACCTAGTTACTGTCATCCAAGATTTAGAACCAGAGGGCACATACAAATACCTTGATGTGAATGAAGGAGACAGAAAACAACACTCAAAGATGAAATAAAAAATTCAAAAAGAATATCACAGACAAATACGACTGGTGCTTAAATCAGAACCGAATGCCACAAACAGAATAGATGCAATCAACACTCTTGCAGTCACGTACAGTTTCAACATCATTAACTGGAAAATAGAAGAACTAAGGAAACTAGACCACAAAACAAGAAAACTGCTTACAATGGAAAAGATGCACTACCCTAAAGCAGATGTGAATAGGCTGTACCTTCCAAGAATATCAGGTGGAAGAGGCCTTACCCAAATTGAGACCACATATACAACAACAACGATTGGTCTGGATACATACCTCGAAAACAAAGAAGACAATCTCCTTAAGATAGCTAGAGACCATGAAATAACTAAGGAAACATCATCAGTACACCCCGAAGCCTCCAAATTCAGAAGCGATATAAACATGCCAGAGATCCAAATAGTGGAAAATAAGACAATTACGAACTATGCTTGAAGGACAAAAATGAAAGCCAAACATCGAGCCATAGAACAACTAAAGAGCAAATGGGAAAAAAAAAGTGTGTGATTTAGGACAGGGCCACAATGTCAAATGTATTAAAATTGCCTGGAAGTGAGAGAGTCTTGCTCAATAATCAAAAAACATTATTAAACAGTATCAATTGAATTGTGTGAACTCCCATGATAGCTGTTCTTAGCATATTGACAATTAGAACAGCAAACATTGAATTACCATGGCAAATATGGCTGCCACCAATTGCTCTGCCACCAGGTGTCAGCATAAATCGCCATGCATCCAACAAAGTGCGCACTGGCCGATGTGTTTGCCAGCGTTGCACTGCCTTTACAGATTTCCATCGCTGGCACTGACCATTGTTGGTGTAGGTAGTGAGACACAAGTATAATACATAAAATCTAAATACAATGCACATGTTTTCGCTTCTTTTTACAGAAGTATTTTTTTACTGCACACCAGGACTTGTTTTAACTATTTAAATCACAGAACAACGTAATTTCAAAACAATGGACTGAAACATTTGTATTTTATTTCTCATTTCATTGTAAAATGTGTTAAGTTCTATAATAATATATCTATGTTCCATAATCACTTAGCTACTACAAATTTTAAGAAAACTGATCATAAAAGTGTACCAGAATTATCCAAAAAGGAAATATGTTATTTACAAACTTACATGCCACACCGTATTTGCTGAGATTTTTGGTGATCATGACAACATACCCTCAGTGGACAGTTTAAATGTGCCTGCTTGATAACAAAAACAGTCTGCTCCTCCAAATAGCAAAGGTTGTAACTGAATACATGCATGCATCATGCAAACAGAATTTAAAGGTACAGGTACTGTGTGGCTAGCTATTGGAATGACTAAGTTGGTGAAGCTGCATTATTTTAAATGTGGTTTGCGGACTGATATTGCCATGCATAGTGGTTCCAGTATCTCAGAAACAGCTCCATTCCTGGGATTTTCACACACTAGTGTCTACAGTGTCAATGATTTACCCAGAATGGTTTGATGAACAAAAAAACATCTAGTCATCATTCTATAGCCAAAAACATCGTGTTGATAAGAGTGGCTGGAGGAGATTAGCCAGACTTGTTAAAACTAACAGTTATGCCACGAGTACAAAAATAACAGCTTAGTATGAAAGTGGTCTGCAAAACGGCATCTCCAAATGCACAAATGCATCAAGCTGTAAGGTAGTTCTGGATCATTGACCTCCTCACCCTGTCATGACTTATGACCTAACCGTGCTGCACCAAGCATGGACCTTCTCAATACCCGTACTGTAGATCCTGGTTTGATAAGGTAAAAAAAAGCGCCTTCATATTCCATCCAATGAAATCACAGACAGTAGTGGAGACAAGATGTACCCTTGTTAGAGGCCAAGACCCACTTCAAAAGCTTTGATTTTGTGCCGAGAAAGCACACACAGTTCATCTGGCATTTACACAAGGACTGAGCGTCACACAGTAGTGGTCCAGGTATCCCACATTCCTGCAGCACCTTCCACAGTACATGGCAGGTTACGTAGTCATCATGGTCATATGCCACGAAGGACATGTAGATTGGGTTAGCATATCCTCACGTATCATCACACAGCTGTCCGACGGTGTAGAGGTGGTCCACTGTTTCACAGCCAGAGTGGAATCCACATTTCAAATCCTGAATCCTATGTTCAACCGTCAGCTGACTCTGCTTTCCAGTACCCTGTCATAGGAAATATGACAAGGGTGATCCCCTTCTGCTCCCCCATTTTAAAAATAAGGACCACCACCCTTGATTGCCATTCCATAGTTACATTGCCAACTTTGCATGCAACATTGAAGAGGTATATCATTAATGTTACCCCCAAATTATCCAGTGCTTTCATCTCTGAACTGATCCTATCTACACCTGTACCTTTTCCAACATGGAGGCATCTGACCACTCTAGGAAGATCTTTCCAAAACTGCCTCATGGTTCGAGTGCATTTCCACCATGTTGAGGAGAACCTTCCACTGTTCAACAATATCTCTAGGGTTGATCGACACTTCCCCAGCTTGGCCAATCACAGCCTGAACCAGGTCCCACCGCCCATGCTTGAGGACTGAATCATCGTAGTCTCTCAAAACTCCTCCCTTACAGAAACTTTCACATCTGCAGATGCCTACACTGCAAACTTTCTGGCCTCTCACTCCCTAGTTAGCAGACCTTTCTAGTTTTACCAGACTTGAACCTGATTAATCTTTTTAAATCAAAGTCAAGGAAATTGATGAAAGCAATCCTGAAACATTTCAATGATTATCCATTCATTGAGTCCATAAATATACGTATTGTATTAGTGTGGGTGAAGCAAACAGACTCAAGTTGTCAAACTGCTTTATTGAAAAGTCCAGATAACAGATCAGTGGAAAATACACCCCAGAATAGACACCAACACCTCATATGTTCCACAGAGCAGGCCAGCATCCACAAAACTCGTCTCCTTCATGGGAGCCCCCCCAACAGCAGTCCACACAGTGATGGCACCCATTGCTATAAGAACATAGGGCTCTATAAAATAGTACCTTGTAATACCTGTCGAATATCTGAAAACTCTGCAACATCAGTACACAGATCTTTACTGAAGTAGGAATGCTGCAAATGGCAAACCTTAGGTTTTTACACTACACCTTTATCCATGCGCAATTAAACATACAGGGAGCCTGCGGCCATTCAAACTGCCCTCACTGTCAGACTCATCATTAATAGCATCAGGGGAATTAAAAGTATGGATTTAGGAGCACACAAGTCAGGAATCAGAAGAGCCCCACAGAAACCCTAGTGAAACCCTTAACAGTCCTGTGCTCACACTGCCTGTACAAAAACCAGGTTCACATTTTAAAGCACAATGAGAAAATACACTGCAAACCCACATTTCCAGTCTCTGGTTCTAGTCATATACTTTGCAGAATCTCAGGCTTTCCTGAGCAGCTGTCTTTATAGGATAAATTCGTTCACACAGCAGAGTGAGTCATTTCCACACTTTTTAAGGCTTAAGGACACCAATAGCATTACTGAACAGGACAAGAATCTAATGAGATGACAAAGTGGGTTCTTAGCTGAGCATGTGCATTATAGTATTAAAGATCATTAGAAAGCTGGGTGACTTTTTGCAAGGCATAACTGAGGGACAGAATGGGTTGACATTGCAGGCTATTTTGGGTTTGGCCACAAGTTCCTACAAGGAGTGGACAAAGAAAAACATTTAGGTGGACATTAGTCAGTAATGTGATTTTTATCCTACATCAGCCCACATTTCATTATGAGATCAATCCACCCCCATGTATGCTTCATATGCTCAGATGCACATATTTTTTTACATACTGCAAAGTCAGACAAGACAGAATAGGAAAGCAAGTGCACATCAGAGTTCAGTAGGCACCACACAAAATGAGAGTACCTTGCTTTAATGAATGTTCACACCATAGTTAATGTCTCCCCAGATGGCTATCACTTCTGAATCAAGGAATATATAGTTACATTATTTGGTCATTAGATACGTTCAAGCAACTGATTCATGATTCATACCATCTGCTTTGGTAACACACTGCAGTTCAGTGTCTATAAAGAAAGGGTCGCTTGCTGAACAATCCAAATGAGAAGCACATGATCTGACAACCACACTCACTGAGAGACACATTGCGACACGTGGGTGTAGAAAGCGTGACGTCTGGCAGCACGATGTTCATGGACAGAAGGAACATCGCACCTTAGTACACTGCAGAACCATAAGGAGGCAGAGAAACAGTACAATGAGTAACGTGTCAGGCAAAGAGACAAGTGGTTTGATTAGGAATCCCCTGATCGGAATATTTGTGCATCGGGAATGACATTAATACTGCTTAGCTGTGGACAAAAGGAATACAATTTAGACAGCTGGTCACAGAATATTTTCAAAATTGCCATCTCCATAATGGCATCTGAAAAATTTTATTGGACACTTACACACCTCCCCCACCACAAAAATGAAAAAGCCCAGGCTTTACCCACACAGATCTTAGTTGGCTGCATCTTTTTAACCATACAAACCAGCAAGACAACTGTGCAGATTACATCATACAAACAAGGCAGCCACAGTGATCACAAGCTAGCTGTTTATTAATAAACTACCCTGTTTAATAGCAGCAGAAGAAAATATTCAGTTTGAAATATCGATTTGCAACAAGACAAGGATGAAATTCCAAGCTTCTGTATAAAAGCACATTTATTTTTAGTTTTCCATGGGGGAAATTCCAGGTGCTCATCAGCCTTGATCCAAGACTAAAATCGCTTACTGCTGAAATATCCCAGGAGAATAGAGGACCAATAATACCCCAACATGCAATACCAAGAGGCGCTCTCCAAACTGAGGAACATCTTAAAGGTGCTGGGGGGTGCATATTAAGTTACTGCAGGCGATGAAGATGGAAAGTCTGTGAACCTGCCTGGTTCCAGCATCTTACAGTTCATTCATCTATTGAGGAAAAAAAAAAAACAAAAAAAAAACAGGACAGTACAGCAAACAGTAAATCCAAACCTGCTACCACTGTGCAGGATAGTTTTATCCAAGTGACTTGGCATTACTCAGGCCCATCACTGTCTCTCACACACACACACAAAGTCCCCCAGCAGACCACTGACAGCATACCCATTTTGAAATCATTATTACTTGGAAGCGTGAACCAGGACCGCACACTGCTTCGAATACCTGATGCTTCTCTTACGAAGGCGAAGCAAAACAGCTCTGCTGGACTCTTAATGCATAAAACCGCAACAGCGTGTGCACCACGGGCACTGGAAAGATGACCTTACGTTGTCTGCCGAAGAGGCACCTGAATAGCTTATAGCGCCACTGATCATTTGCATGCCCCTCCACCTTCCACATGTCAATAAAAGGCATAAACACGGGGACTAGGTCCATTTTGGGCAAAGTGCAAAGGTATGTTTGCTGGGCATCCAAGGCCCATGGAAACATGTCATCGCCAGTCAGATGCACTCATGCTAATAAAAATGGCACAGAGGATTAGGGATGGATTGCATTGGTACTTGTGCATAAGACGTGTTTTTTAATATTCTCTGGTGTCCTGAGTTCAGGCTAAAGCTCTGCATCGTCGTTAAACATCCGCCCATCGCAGCCTCTAACGATGAGGTTTCACTTGGTGCCAAACAAAAGGGAACAGAGCCTAAGGAACAGAAAAACGAAAACTCAAAACCCGAGCAACCATCTGTCCAGCACGATTGAAGCACCGTCCAAAACAGTGAGCCGCCCTCTTCCTTTATTTACTTCCACAAGTGTTAAAACATGGTGGGGCCCATTTAAAACAACAACAAAAACACACAAGAGAATGAATAAAGGTATGACTTTAACCTGCAGATGTTCCATTCTCAGGAACGAAATGAACCTGCCCCCCTGAATATTTAATTCAACTCAAAAAAAGGTAAAGGCCATTTTTGTTCTTGCATCTTCTCATTTTAAACACAGTGTGGCTGACTGGCCGTAGGGAAGCCGAGCCCCCGCCTAGACTGGCCGAGGGTCAGTGCGGCCTGCTGCTCGATTCTGAGGCCTGCCTCTTGCGGGGGGGGCCATAGCCATTCACGCAGCCATTCTGACGCTTCGTCGGACCCCCGCTGAGAATGTCTTGGATGTGCTGGACAATCAGGTTTATGGCAACTGCAGGAACGGAAAAGGGGTAGGGGGCAAGGTAACATCGTCAACAATCCTAACATTTTCTTTGCTGCATCACATCCTTCTCAGCTTTCCACTCTCAGATTAAGCAAATAACTTGTTTCAAGGTCCCAGACCATTTCCATTTAAAAACACCCTCAGTGACAGTCATGTGACCAAGAGGAAAACAGCCCCCCACCCCAAAAAAAAAACCCCAAGGTTCATTCCCATCTTGAGAGACACCACACTGATTAAGCCAAACGTCTAGTCTTACAGAATGTTCTGAACACAAGGGATGAAAAATAAACCTGCATCATTAACTGGTTTTTCCCCAAAACATGTTCCATGCAGCACAGCCTGGCTTCTGAACCTAGGGGCTCCGGGTGTTTGAAAGTCTGGCAATGTTTTCGGTTAGGCCGAAGCAGCAGCCCTTACCAAGGTTATCTGCTCCACGAGGAATGATAACATCAGCATACTTTTTTGTCTGGAAGCAAAAAATACACTCCATTTTGAACAAGTCACTGAGCAGCCAAATGTCTCCTACACACACAGCTAACTATGAAAATTTCAGTCCCGAGAAATCCCCATTTCTCCACTCCAACACAACTCATAGGAAAAAATATGCGCACATCTGTTCACATGCTTTTGGCTGCATGTTTCCAGAAATCGTCTTTGTGATGACATTCTCTCAAAGTCTGTACAAATGTTGGAAAAACTCCTTCACACGGAATCAAAACAGCATCCTCTTGCATGCTTCAATAACATTCCCAATTGCTAGCTAATGGTTCTCTGGATGTTACTACTACAACGAGCACGAGCCTAGTTTCAGCCAGCAGGAGCTGGAGGCTTAGAGACAGCTGAGGAAGAGGAGGGATGAGAACTGAACACACAGGCACCACCAAAGGAAACCCACACAATACACATGCAAAACCAGGTGATGGTGGGTTCACCATACTCACAGGCAGGCAGAACTCCTCGAAGGCCGGCTTAACAAACGTGATGTACTGAGTGAGCACCTGCTCCAGGTCGCGACCTCGCTCACTGATGTCCCTGAGCACTGCAGCAAACAGAGGAGGCTCACACTCAAACACAGGCTAATGTCACATGCGGCCCGTTCGTCTCTGGCAGGACGATTCCATTGCCATCTCAGATGGCCAATTTCACAAGCTTTTTATACCAGACAGACACTGTTCAAACTCAAGAGCCCATTCAATGACCTCAGTGATGTTAACCATGTAAAAAAGTGAGCTAACTCAGTCTGCACTTGGCCCTCCAGGACCAAAACAGCCTCGTCTGAAACAGAGCTTTGTGTACCTCTCCGGGAAAGCCGTGTGTCGGCATCCGTGTCCACGAAGAGCTTCATCTGAAAGACATCTCGGATCTCCTGCGAGTAGAACATCAGGATGCCCTCAAAGAGCACCACATCTGCTGGGTATACCGTCACACTCTTCTTCCTGCAAGCCAGGCGAGTTGGCAAGGGCAACAGAAAAGTTTGACTCACCAGCACCCCCTAGTGCTCCACTTTCAGACCACCACCTCCCAGTTACTTGCAGCACAATCAATACAATTTCTCCTGATTTCAGCATGCACTAAACTGCTTTTACACACTCACACACACACAAAGAGGTTTTGAACTTAGAAACACCAGAATCAGCTGATGGTTGAGATCTAGGTGCCAAAAGAGTGGCTACACAGATGAAAAACGATGCCTTCAACAGTGCTCTGAGTCTGACAAACTAGACCCTGTTCAACCTAGGGTTTTCCTATAGGTGATTTCAGGGATAGGCTAAGAACAGGGGAAGGAGATTTATCTATACCCGATTAAACCTTGCTACAAGCCTGTTGCCATCTAGCATTGAGGGGGTACTCCCCCACCCACAAAGACCCTCTGATCCACAGCTTACCTGGAATGAGTGACGAAGTCATACACAGGGATCTGGACCGTCTTCCCTTCCATGATGTCCCATAGGGTCTTAACGATGAGCTCGTTGTCAAAAGCATCTGACAGACGGACAGAGAGATTTACTGTGAACCTCTGCAGTTCTCATACTGTGGCCCCCACCTGGTAGAACCCCCCCCAAAAATAAAAGGCCATATAGACAAATAACAGGATTAAGACATCTTGCAACTATGATTAAGTGGAGCTTGACTAGCTGCCCTCTGTGAAATCTGATTCATGCCACAGTCTTCCTGACTTGTCTACCGAGTGCTGGATGTTGTGGACTGTCTATTAGACATTAGGAGCTAGATGGCCAGAAATGTCTTGCTCCTAAACCAAGATAAAACAGAAGTTATGCTGCTTGGTCCTAGGGTGCTTCAAGAGGTGGTTGATGTTAAGTTTAATGGAAGCACACTTAAGCCAAGCACATTGGTTTGAAATCTTGGTGTCTTAGTTGACCCAGGCCTGTCCTTATATGCTCACATTAGTGATATTGCTAACAGCTTTTTTCCAGCTAAGGAATATAGCCAAGGTTCGGTCAATGTTGTCCTTTGATGATGCCGAGAAGCTAACTCATGCTTTTATCAGCTCTAGATTGGACTATTGCAATGCTCTATTTTCTGGATGTAACTCAGGGCTGTTACACAGACTCCAGCTAGTGCAAAATGCTGAAGCAAGAGTGCTGACTGGAACTCGGAAGTTTGAACATATTAGCCCTGTACTGTCATCTTTACATTGGCTTCCAGTTAAGGCTCGCTCTGACTTTAAAATACTTTTACTTACCTATAAGGCCTTGCATGGTTTGGCTCCAGAATACTTGACCGATCTTTTGGTCCCTTACTCCCCACCCCGTTTGCTTCGCTCTCAGGGGGCAGGTTACTTATTAGTTCCAAGAGTAAACAAAGCTACACTGGGCTGCAGAGCATTCTCCTACAGAGCTCCAGAGCTGTGGAATGGTCTTCCAGCAGCAGTGCAGGAATCTGGCCCACTCTCCCTCTTTAAGTCCCAGCTGAAAGCACACCTCTTCAGTCTAGCTTACAGAGACCTCAGGGAGTTACTCACTCCACAACAATAGGCTATAGGCCGAGGTGTAGAGCTGGGTGGGGATCAGTGCCATTGACTTTGGATGAACTGTTCTGTCAGTGCTGTCACTCCTGTTTCGCATGTACTGTGTGTTGTTGGAGTGCTGGCGTTCAAGGATTCCTCATGCCTGTGTCCCCATTGGTCTCTCCCTCATAGTTATGCTGCCATATATACCCATGCCGGGGCCCTTGTTATTTTCTTTAAATTTTTTATTACCCATTACCTTAAATCACTACTCCACGCATACATATTCTCTTTCTCCTGTGCCCCCCTCTTATGGGGTGCTTCGCTTGGAGGCTCGGATTCAAGAGATCTTCATATCGTCTGCTGGTTTAAGTGCCCTCCCTCCACTTCAGCTGTTTTGTCTGACCAGCTTGCTACCTTCTGAGCCACCGAGCCTGCTCTGATTACTGGACTGCAACCTGCAAGACTGTGCTGTCCCCCAGAGGGATACTGAATCGAATGTTGTCGCCCTTCCATGTGGCCTCTCACCACTGTCTTACCGGGATGATCAAAGTTGAACTGGCCTTTTAAGGCCTTGGCCTTCTGTTCAGGAGTCAGCACCCTGTAGAAGCTGTCCTGGCTGAGGATGACCACCTGCCGCTTGTGGTGGTCTATCTCATTCTGTCCCAGCAGCTCCATGATCTTCCCACAGACAGAAGACTGGTTAAAATAGAATTGGGGGGGTGTTACAATTTCAAGATTAATACAATAGTCTTAATGGCTGAAGGCCAGGAAACTATAATAAGAAAGTCCCATTATATCCAGTATGGAACTGTGAAAATCCCTCTTTGATGCTAGCTGGTACAATCCATCCTAGGGAGCTACCCCTTCTTACTGACATACTACTATGTGTTAGCACATGCTGACCACAAACTGTTAGGATTGAGGTTTTGCCCACACATAACCCTCCATCCCTTCACGTCATGCTGCTCTTTGGTTCTGACTCATTCCAGAGGGGCACCGCCATCATCTCCTCTGATATTCTGAGGAGTGCAAAAATCCCCAGAGGCAGGTTCCCAAAAAAAAAAAAAAAAAAAAAAAAAAAAACCCATTCAAACAACCCACACCCCCCCGCGTGGGGAAAAAAAAAAAGAAAATACTTGCACAAAAAAAGTTTTAAAAAAAAAAA
>JAACJT020000036.1:13940590-13958616 GCA_009936485.2 Gymnarchus niloticus
CCAAAGAGGAGGTTTATGGATGTAGTGAGAGAGGACATGCAGGTGGTTGGTGTGACAGAGCGGGATGCGGAGGACAGTAAGAGATGGAGATGGTTGATCTGCTGTGGTGACCGTTGAAGGGAGCAGTCGAAAGTCAATGATGATGATGACACACATATAAGAGTAGATGGCAGTCATTTCCACCACCTCACTAGAGTCAGTTAGAATAATCAAGGAAAGATCATCTAGAAAAACTGCCAGTTACCGAGAATTTAGAGTTAGTTTCAATAAGTCATGCTAACACTGTATTATTGACCAGCTTGTTTTTCCATTTTATTGAATAATATTTATTACATTCAAGTTCATGAATTTTTTTTCCATGTAATGTAGTTTTAGAATCTAATTGCACTAAATTGACACACCTATTAAAATTTATATAATATATGATGTTATAATCAAGGTCATCTAATATTGGGGCCAATATGGTATTTGATTTAATATGTTTCTTTTTTATTTTCCTCTACAGTACCTTCCATGTGAAATTAATCTTAAAATTCACATAATCATTTTTATTGTATCAGACATGGCATGGAAACCCTATCAGCATCTATTGTTAACTTTAACTTAACTCTACAGTACTATTGCAGAGGCTCTGGAACCTAAACTATTAACCTATCCATTATAATCCATATCCATAGCTGTTACAATATCTGTTTCATCATGACTCAGGGCTTCCAACCATAAAGTTTTTTATTGCTACACCCCACTGTCGGTGTCAGTAAAATGTCCATTCTTCACACCAGTCCCACTCATGGTATCACAGAGCTTGGTGTGCACCACTGTGACCTCATACTTCCTGGTAGGTCTGAATTTGCATCCGGTTCCTAGTTCCTGTGCGTCATTATCCCAAATGGTTTCTTAAAAGAATCCCTAGGATTCTTAATATACATGCTATTCAAAAACATGCATTGCACTCATTTATTAAGAAACAATGGCTTACTCATATTCTCAGCATCAGCATTTTCCAACCACTTTTCCTGGTGAGGGTTGCAGTAGCAGCATGCTGAGCAGGTCAGACCAGATGTCCTTTTCCGTGGCTACAAACCCTAGTTCCCCATGGGGATACTAAGGCATTCCCAATCCAGCTGGGAGATATAATCCTTCCAGCTTGCCCAGTGGGACATACCTGCAACATCTCCCTTGGGAGCCATCCAGGTGGCATTCTTAGAAGACGCCTGAACCACCTCAGCTGGTTCCTCATGATCCGAAGGAGTAGCAGCTCTATTTCGAGGTCCCTCTAGATCTCCAAACTGTCATGGAGAGTGAGTCCAGCAACCCTGCAGAGAAACCTGATTTTGGTGTCTTGTATTTGCGACCTTATTCTTTCAGTCATTATCCAGAGCTTATAACCATATGTGAGGATTGCGGCATAAATTGACTGGCAAACTGTGAGTCTTATTTTCCAGCCATGACTGTGTCTTGATATATTGTCCATCAAATCACAAGAACCCACTCTGAATGACTTTGATTATGTGCCAGGGACACAATTCTTGCTACATTCATCTAGGGAATGAATAGTGGAGAGTAGCAATCCTGGTACGCCCTATTTTTGCAGCACATCCCACAGTATATGCCAGGGCACACGTTCAAATGCTATCTCCAAGTCCACAAAGCACACGGAGCCTGAGATAGGATATTCACACAAATTCTCACACAGGTGGGTGAGGGAGAAGACTTGGTCCACTCTTCCACAGCCAGGCCAGGATCTGAATTGTTCCTCCCGAATCCTCGGTTTGATCATCATTCAGAGTCTTCACTCCAGTACCCTGACATAGGTTTTCTCAGGGAGGCTCAGAATTGTGATATCCCTATAGCTGGAACACATCTTCTACCGTCTCTTCTTAAAAAATAGGGACCACTCCTATTTGTCTGTCCATGAGTATGAATATCATGTACCCCTACAGCCTTTACACCACGGAGACCTCTGACCGCTGTAGTGACTTCAGCTACAGTGATAGACACTGATTCAAAGGAAGTTTCCAACACTGCTTCCTGGTCAATGGGCATATCCACCTCCCTACTTCTGCTGAGTACAGGTTAAGCAAGGTCCCACCTCCCCCTCTAATGGCAGATGTATACTTAAAAAGACATCAGGACTAAATGAAACCAAAACACCGGCTTCATTTGTGCGATTTTGAGTCTTTCACTCAAAGTTTATTGGTGATTTTTTGCAACAAAAATTTCCAGCCATTTGTACAGTATTGTGCAAAAGTCTTACGCGCACAAAGAAGCCATTTGAGGCCATTTATCTGAGCAGAAAGTGTACATTGGCTTGGGAAAAAAAAATATATAATTGACCATTAAACTGTATACTAATAAACAGTAATGCAACCAAAATTAACAAGAATATCTTCCGCTTTCAAAAATGTTACTGATATCTGATTGGATGGCTAGAAGAACACAGCTTTGATTCCTAAATCTCTCATTAGGAGCACCCCAGTCATTCCATGTATTTGTTAAATTTCATCACTGGCTCGTTTAACTAATGGACTTCATTAGTTATTTCACTTTACGCAGTACTGATTAACCAAACAAGGGGTCCTCACACTTAAGGTCAAGACATACATGGATACATTGGAAGGAAACTACAAATTTGGCGGTGAATTGAGATGTTTTGAAAACATTAATTGACACACTTTTACAGACATAAAGTAATAGTTTTACAGCAACACAAATGTAACTTAACCATCATTTTCTTTGCCTGCATAGGACTTCTGCACAGTACTGTATGTCTTTAAAATCTCACCACGACCTGTCATACAGATGTGGATATCCTCAAACGAGTTCAACAAGCTTTAAATCATGTTCATTCACAAAACTGTGACCAGATGTGAGGGATGTGCAACCCATTGCCTTCACTGCAGTCTTTCAGGCCTGTATTTACCTTTCAGCGGTCTCAGGAGACATGCAAACACTGCTACGAAGGCCTCCTTCATCTAAACAGCTTCCATCACCGCAGGTATCCACCAGGGTTACTCTCATAAGAAACACTGACTGCCTTCTGGAAATAGCTCTTTACATCTGCTGTGATAATTGAGGCCAGGAAAATGCTCCATTTACACTCTACATCCCCAACTTCAATCAGCACATGGGAGAAGTTTTTCTTGAGATATTAGCTGAATTCATTTCACACAGAAGATTCTGCCAGACATTACTAGCAAACCCTGACTGCTCAGTTGGGTCACCCTGGTCAATCTGGCCTTTGCATCATGCTCCAAATCAAACTCACCCCCAACTGATCATTGTTTGATAGCTCTGCCCCTTTCAAAACACATGGGCCCAAGTCAGATGACCTGACTGTACAGTCACCTAGGGTGCTTTGGTATTCCTTACACTTATGAACACCCATGTGTTCAAACATGGTGTTTGCTGTGGACAATGTTTGACTCGTGCAAAAATCCTATAACTTCAACACTCTGGTTTAGATCTGGGAGGCCATTTCCAGGTATACCCCTCCAGGGATTCATTTGTCAACATTACATAGAAGGAGTTCTACATTCTGTCAAAAGAATGGAAATTATAATGTTTGTACACACAAGAAAACTGAGATTTATCAAAGTTGCTTAGATATGTCGTACGCACATCCACATGCATAAAGCTTGATGAATCCCAATCGTTTTTATTGTTTGTGCTTGTGCTCGTGTCTTATCATTTGCATACAGATATGCCCCCAAAAATCCATATATAGTTTACCTTCTCTATGTAAAGGGCTCATGAAAAAAGGTATAATTTTAGAAAAAAATGCAGCTTTATTCAATTGAAAATAGAAGTATACTTGTCTCAGAGGTGGAAGCTAATCGAAAAGGAATTTCATGCCTTAGAATAACAAGTAGAAAAAAGCTGCAAAGTCGGTACAAGCTCAAGTTGTCTCTTGTCCCATATAGTACAGGATTGTCCCATATTGAAAGGTAAAATGCTGTGTCCCTCTTTGTACCAATACAGAACTTAGCTTAGATGGTCACATTGCCTGTGTTATTGGAGAAACATCATTATCAGGCGTTGTAGAGAAAGTAGAAGACACTAACAATATTCCCTTCATAAAGGAAGCTGGGCACTCAAGCAGGGACACAGATGGCAAGCTACAATTGGGTAAATAATATATCATTGCACACAAGTAATATGACATGTTAAATTTAAACGGAAATGAGTTTTACCTGTCTTTTAGAGGCTTACACGTTTTTACTTAAAGTCAGTTATGATTAATCACATGTAGATCACATATGAATGAATTATGAGTGGTATTCAGTTCAGACTGAGAAGTGTTGTGCATTTTCAGTGTCCCTATTCCATCCCTTTGTAATTGTTCGCATGCATGACCATACCTGTGTGTAGATTTACACACATTCTTGAGTTCACGATCATTTTGATAAATCTTACACTTTGCATAGAAATGTTCATACACATGGCATATGCACAAATCTGTGTGTATGCACCATTGACAAATGAGGCCCCTGGTTCCAGAGCCCACACTGTACATGGAGGTAAGGCCAACTGTATCTAGTAGATGTATCTCCCATACTAATTCAGGCTCCTCCCCTGCATGAGAGACTATGGTCCATGTTCCCAAAGTCTATTGCAAAGTTCTGTTTGGTCTGGGTCCTTCCTGCTCATTCCTGCTGCCCAAATGGCATGGCATCTGACTCCTACCACTTGTTCCATGCAATTATTTCAGATTGAGTCAGGCTGAGTTACGTGGGTGCTCGCCGGTGAACACCAGCCGTAGCACTGGCTCTTATGAAACAGAAAGACATATTAATGGAGACTGCTATTGCAGGAAATAAGAAAAAGTTAAATGCTTTTAAAATTTCCCTTTAAAACAGCTATAGTACTTACATACACTATATGGCCTAAAGTGTGTGGACCTCTGCCTGTGCAACATCTCACATCTACTCTTCTGGAACAGCTTTCCATTAGGTGTTGTTTTTGTTCTTGTGGCCTGCCACTTCAAAACTGAACTCTTGCTGCTTTTAGAAGTTTCCACATCGCAATCACTTCACTTACAGTGTTAACCAAGGAAGAAATTTGATACTGACTTGTTGAAAAGGTTGCATACTATGACGGAGACACGTTAAAAGACATTAAACACTTCAGTATGACCTATACTACTGTCAACATTTGTGCTGGACATTGCATGGTTGTGTGCTTACTTATTCCCTGTATCAACTTAATTAGCTAAGACCATTAATTAATAGGAGTGTTCACAGACTTATGACCATATCATGTAGCTGCCTAACTTCAGTCATCTTGTCCAGAGTCATAGTCACTACTATATAGCATTCATCATATAGTGTAATCATGAAACTTAAAAATCAGAGAACTGAAAATTCCTCTGCTATTATTTTTTATTACAACACTAGATATCATAAAACTATTAACAATATTTTCACATCGAAGATCTCTTCAAGAAAGTGTACAATCCAGTTAAAATTCTAAGCTGGTGTGTGACCATCTATCAACAGGCCAACATTTTGAATTTTAAAAATACTAAGGAAAGATTCAACTTTATGAAACATTTTCCCCCAGATAACCATACCATTCACATATTATCTTCACTGGAAACTGCTTCTCTTGAATGCCACAGAATTGAGAATTTAAAAAAAAAAATCTTAAATATAAACTAAATAAAGTATGTGATGTACAAAAATCCACATTTGTAAGATTAAATGCTTTTGGTGTTAGAAGTTCAGAGGCTCAGTGCAAGTGAATAAATACAGATAGTCATAGTTTTGCAAAACACCTTTAAAACCAATTTGAAATATAAAAAAGTGTCAATCTTCTGTTGAGGCCCACATATGATGTGCAATGGTGAAACAACTGTAATGGTCCCACTACATTATCGGTGAAAGAGCAAAATACAGAGCAGATCCGGTGGTCACACAGAAG
This sequence comes from Gymnarchus niloticus, assembly GCA_009936485.2. Classification (NCBI taxonomy): domain Eukaryota; kingdom Metazoa; phylum Chordata; class Actinopteri; order Osteoglossiformes; family Gymnarchidae; genus Gymnarchus; species Gymnarchus niloticus. Next base: position 13,946,513 of record JAACJT020000036.1, read on the forward strand.
TGGCGATGTCAAATCCTCTCCATCTTATGAGTCTCCCGTCATTATGGAAATAAACTCCTCCTGGTTTACTAAAAAGAAAAGGAAGTCACATAAGTACACATAAAAACCTTAGTTACACAACACTCAAGCTGCACATGTGCAGGTATTTGTATCAACTAAATTCTTTAACTCATTTACATCCATAACCAATAAAAGCAGAGAAAATTGGGGACCCATAAATTATAACACAGCAAACAATTCCGGGAATAATTTATATCCTCATGCATGCATGCATTAAATATTTTCTTACTGTTGTGGAACAAGTAGATATAAATAATATGGATTTTATTCCTTAAAAGGCACAATAATGCCAACCCCAAAACCACCCAAGAAGTGTAAGGTAATGTGACACTAAGCATAAATATGTGTATATCAGTGCATCTGGTACGGAGTCAAATGTGGACCCTCATCTCCACGCACTTTCTCCGTCTCCGTCAGTGTCAAACTCATCTATCATTGCACGAAGTTCTTCGTCTGTTATATTCTCGCCGAGTTCTCTGGCTACACGCCGCAGATTTCTCAGGCTGATCTTTCCAGAGTCATCATCATCGAACAGTTTGAAAGCCTTCAGAATCTCCTCTTGAGGGTCCCGGTCCAACATCTTGTCTGTAACTGGGGATACAGAGAGATATTACTATTAATATTATTATTAGCAAGATGCTGTATGGGTAAACTATGTTTATGGTCAAACGATGGGGAGATATTTTAATGTCAGAACAGCACATACCAACTTCATTAAAATCTTCAAATGTAATTTTTCCACTTCCTTCCCGGTCATAATCTTTGAGGATCTTCAGCACATCCGCTTTCTTCACATCAAAACCTAAAGCCCTCATTGCAACCTTTGAAGAATGGAAGAAGATCAGGAGCCAGAAGCTATCGTGACAAAAACATGTCAGCAGTTTATGTGGGACTTACTTTTAATTCGTGGTAATCAATTTCTTTGTCTTTGTCAGTATCAAAGAGTTCAAATGCCTCTTTTATTTCTTGCTTCTGTTCCTCGGTCAGCTCTCTTCTCTTTTTTCTTTTCGTCCTGTCAGCAGCAAGGTCGGTCCTAAAAATCAGAATATGCACGTGACTCCCAAACTCGGTCCTAAAATTCAGAACGTGCACGTGACTCCCAAACTCGGTCCTAAAATTCAGAACGTGCACGTGACTCCCAAGTTCGGTCCTAAAAATCAGAATATACATCACTGCATGTGATTCCTTCGCCTAAACGGTAATTTCATATTTAGCATCCATGCAGAAGCGTGTATCGACATGCAATATTGTATTTGATGCAAGGTGCCAAACCACAGTATCATCTACAATATACCCTATTTTACGCAAAGTGTAAGACAGGTTGGAAAATGTAAATACAAATAAGCTTTGCTATGCGAGATTGCGCGTAATCAAATTTTAATTCCTGATAATACTACCGACTAGCTAGACTATAGCGACGCTTCAGAATGTTATTCTTCGTTGCAAATGCTCACCTCTACAAATCAACAAAATTATAACCCTTTCCTAACCCCTAATGATAAACACAGGCGAACATTAAACTAAACTCATCTAAATCCACTCCACTAACTCAGCGACAGTCCATAGTGACGCTGTTCAGCAGCTAAACAGTCTTTGAAGATCATTTTAGTTTATTTTTTTAACATGCTTACCTCAATGACAGGCTCATCACTTTAACTTTAATCCTAGAATACCTAATAAGTCAAGAGAGCAGGTCATGAAAATATAGCACGACAACTAAGAGCCGGCTTGCAGTAACAAAACAAAACAAAAAAACATTACGCAAAACAACAGAAATCCAAAACACATCCGTTCGGGTAGCGCTGACTTACCTGATTGGTCAGATTACTACACCGGATTTTACGACGCTGATACTGATTGGTGGAAATATTTCCGTTCGCTACAGTAGGCAGACGTTGAATGCTTTTCAGTATAATCATTGGCTGATCCGCGACCGTAATTTAACCTCTGACCCAACAAGGTAACCGTAGACCGGAAGCCTCACTGTCGCAAAGCCACTTTGCGCTCACACTATGAAAATATTTCATTTTGAAGTGCTGTTGTTTTCATATTCTGACCCAGTTTAGTTTTTGGAAGGATCATCTTAAATTGTTTTACAAGTTCTTCCGTTGTATGAGAAGTAAAAAAAAAAACAAAAAAACCTTAAACTGTTGTCTTTGAACAGTTCTCGTTCTCAGAAGATCCCCCATAGCGGTCCCTTTTTTTGTTGTGACATTTTTTGACATTGTTCATTTTCTGTTTTTGTCGAAGAATTTTACTGTTTAGCATGTTACTGTTGTATATTGTGATCACTAGATGGTGCCTTAAAGTATGTATGCATGTATAAAATAAAATTAAAAAACCGTCGCAAATCCGGATGTGGCGTATTCCTTCGCCGTCTTAAATGAAGAAAGCTCGTATAAGAAGGGGGATGATAAAGATCGTTAATACATAAAACGTAACCTCTGTCTTCCATGCAAAGTTTAAAACATTTAAACCATTTAAGTCATGCTTTCTTCATCACTATTTTGTCATTTCTAAGTGCAGGTTCTGATACCTGAATTTCAAAAGCAAATTCATTCATCAATTAAGTAGCAGTATCCAAATTAAAATGGGAAAACAAAGAAAAACAATGCATTCTACGATTGCTGTCGCACAGCATTCACGTTAGTGAATTTTTGCCCACCTGCTGTTAACAGGAATTATGACCAATAGGTCATAACCAAGTTTTTACAAAAAGAGAAAAAAAAAAAAATCAAAAACTGTTTGTCTTTTGGGTTAAAGGCCACTCATAATTTTGCAAGGAAGCAACCCAGCCACAATGCTGTCACAATGGTTTGCCATATTAAGTTTGCATGATTGATATTTTATATTAGTGTTTCATCCTCATAAGGCAAGGATAGAAACCAAGCAAACTGTAAGACTTTTTAGCATTTAGTAGTTTTAAAAAGCTACCATAACAAACATGTAGGCCTACTATTTTGTCAACGTGTACTCCAGGCATGCTACTAGTTAATATTTCTTAATAATGATTAAGTGCTGCCAAGTAAACACTGACTGCTGCAGACCATATAGACCAGATTCCTCCAGAATGTTCTCCTTTTTCTCTAGGGCTTCAGGCTTCCCAAAGGCATGCTCATTGTTGTGATCCTTGAGCCTTTCCGTTTCTTTTACCTTCAACTTATCTAATTATTTTAGCATAAAACTGGTACATAATTAACCATCTAGGACACACCACATGTCCAAACTGCATACCTTGCCACAGCATTTGGAAATAGCAGGGATGTCACATCTAGCACCCCATACCAGTAGCCAACACCCTTTCTAAATTACTTTGATTTTCCACTCAATATGAGGTCACAGGTTGTGATATTCATACCAGAACCCCACAGCACATAGTATTGGCTCCAGTAACTCACATTCTTGCAGGACCTATACTGAAGTTCCATGCAACATTGAATAAGTGCATCAACCATGCCACGTTAGTAACACACCACACATTCAAGATCTACCTTTGAGGCTTTCCACTATGGGGACCTCTGACCATCTGCCTTCTGGCCCATCTGTAACCTTCAGTTGCTTCAGGAAAGTCCTGTGCAAGTATTGCCACAGAGGCCTCCTGCCATCTCTCGACAGCTTCTCTCACAACTAGTGTGCACCAGAAGATATGCTGGATGCTAGAGGTACCTTATGGTCACAGCTCATTTTAGCTGCTGCATTAATTGAGGAGGATTCACTAGGAGGAATTCCAGAAAAGAGACTCCACCCATGATCTAGTGATTTGGTTATAGGGCACAGACTGAACGTGGAGGCAAGTTAAGATGACACTTGAGGATGAATGTCTACCAGCATCTAGCTAATACTTTTGAATCTCTCAAACTAACTTCTTCCCTGCCAGAAATAAGATTTGACATCATCAAAACCACCTTTTACTACCAAACTCTTGTTTGGCTGAGTTCTCCGTTATTCTTGCAGCTGAAATAGCACTTCATCTAACCGCTATCATTCCCCTTGCAGGTGGGGAACCTAAAGGATGATCTTAATCTTTAAAGAGAATTAGTCAGCTAGAAGTACAATTTCTCTGAATTAAAAACAGCCTCTCTGTAAATCAGTGCTTTGTCCATTGGCACCATCTAAAATGAAGGCATGACACATTTCCAGTGGCCGTCTATTGTGAGTGATGCACTCAGCCAGGTCACAACCAAAATGTACTCATTCCAAGATGGAGAAAACTGTGATGGACTTTTAGGGCCACTATTAATAAAAATATAAAACCTCGAGAATGAAGTTATTATTTATGAGAATAAAGTCGTTATTTACAAGAAAAAGTCAAAGCTACAAGAAAAAAAAAACTTGTAATATTTCAGGAATAAAGTCGTTCAAAACTGTGAAAAGGTTCAGAATCGCCTAAGGACTTTGTATGGCAAAATGAGGGATGTTGAGGATGTAGTAAAACTTTGCTTTAGAATACAGTTCACAAATGAAGAGATCTTTACTCTTCTGGTACATCAGCACCAAATCATGTTTAGTATTCGGACATTGAAATGATTGTGTCACAAATTGTGTCTGTTCAGTAGAAAGAACAAAACAGACTTGAATGAACTGGCCGCTTTTGTTGAACCACAAGCACCAGGAGTCTACAAGGCCTTATGATTCTGAACATTTTCACAGTTTTGAATAACTCTCTCGAATTATTATGACTTTATTTACAAGAAAAATATTATTTGCAAGGATAACTTTTTTTTTTTTTATTAATAAAGGCCCTAAAACTCCATCATAGAAAACATATACAGCTACAAGAAAGGTGTTGCAGTTTCTTAAAAGTCATTTTTAAGTCATTTTGTTCAGAATGGAATGCTGAACAAGGTGTTATGTTTAAAATGAAACCATGCAGTTTATTATAAATATATTTTTATTAATTTCCTTTGATTGTAAATGAATTTGCTAATGGTCACGGGGAAAAGGCACATACTGAAAAGCCACAAAAGTTTACAACCAAAAGCAATCGCTGTTTAAATTACACACATAAATGGAACCTTATCCATTTAGAATTCACATTTTATAATCATGCCCTTTAAAGCACTGACCATTAGAATATTCCTATTAATGAGAATGGAATTCACTGCAAAACTATTAACCAATAATCTAAACTGTGGTGGTGGACAAAATATACTCCAGAGTATACTCAATTAGCATCTATAGTAATACCATAAGTGCACGTGGTATGAGGATGTCACATGAATAAATAATTAACTTTATTCCTGATATAAACCTACAGGCAGCAATGGGGAACAAATTAACACGTTTTTCTCCCACCACGAAAATGTAGGCAATTAAGGAAAAGGAATGCAATGCTGGACTGTTCCACCTGTGATCCTTGAGTCAGAGCTGCTTTTCCCTCAGCATAATCACTAGTGTTCCAAAAAGGTTGATAGAATGTGCAGAAAGCAAGAAGTTTCAGTTCTTCACTTAGATTGCACTACAATGTTTAGAAATCCTTGCCTTGGGCGAGGTATCCAGGTCATTGTTGCCATGGAAACAGATCCACACACGCTTGAGTGCCACTGGGCCATGCCAATCCGCCGTCAGCTACGTCGGCTGGGTGGGTGCCTGTGCGTACTGGGTCTCTGTGCTGGCATGATGGCTAACGTCATCCTTCATTAGCACCTCGTAGTAAAGCAGATAGAACACAGGTGTGACAATGCCCACCACCAACATTATGGCCACCGCCATCCACCACCTCAGACCCCAGTCGGCTCCATAATAGGGGTCTTTCCTTGGGGCTGGTCGACGTTCGCCCTCCCCCAATGGGTGCCGTGAGCTCAGGGAAGAGACCACCTCGCTAAGGCTCCCCCGGGCTGGGTCAGTGGACTTCACCAGCTGCTCTATATCCTTGTCTTTCTCCTGGAGGAAGCTGCAAACACTGTCTGTAGATGAGGAGGACGATGAACACTTGGAGGATGGACAGCTGGCCCCAGCCTCTGGATGTGGAGGCTCACGGATTTGGGAAGCCGACCCATGGCTTTCGGTTAGGACGCTGAACTTCTTCACCGGGATCTTAATGGTCCGCAATGCGAAGAAGTCCTGCTCTGTCAAAAGGTTGTTGGCCCTTTTTATATCTGCAACCTGTGTGATAGGAGAATAACCATTTAGCACTCAAGCAAAGGTTTATTTTAGCACAGCACTTTGATGAATGTTTTAAACAATACACCAAGCACAAACATTTATATCAAAATGTTAATTCATACCGATGTGTCAATTAGAACTATTTACACTTTTGAACACCAGGAAGACAGTTTGTAGTGCAGGTTAGACACATGGTATATAAATCTGCCCGACTGCTGACTAAAAAGCGTAATGCTGCTCATCGCTGACCTGTTTCTCTCCCCGTAGCCAGAACATTAACTTTTTAACAGGAAATGGGAGGTAGGATAACAACACTGTCAAATATTTAACAAAAATATATGTTTGCTGTCGAGTCTTTTCCAAAGGCACATTTGCAACACATTCTACGTTGGTGCCAATGTGACCATTTCTAATGAATCAACTTGAATATATCATCCACAAAACCAATATTAAATAATTAATAGTGAGAGTAATCAACTGTTTTACCGAACAGAAATACTGCAGAGAAATGGCATTTAAAGTGTCTCCCTCTTTGATGTCGCGGACTAGGTACACAATGTCATCCAGTCTGTCTCGCGACGTGCTCCTCTTCGGCCTCTCCTTCCCCCTGGACCTGAGCTCGTACGACTCTCCATCCTCTTCAGAAAACTCATTCTCTGAGATGACGCCGTTCCCAAAAGTGTATAAATGTCCTCCATTGGAAGGCTGTGTCATTGTGGCTGGCTGGAAACCTGTTTGGTGGCTTTTTCCTGTCATTTTGTACTACTTTGCGGAGGGAAACATATCATATTAATCAACTAACACTTCAGTAACTGTAAAAATTATGAACTCACATTCATATTTAAAGGCTATGAATATAGGCGTAGGGGATGGAAATCTTGTCCACATAAATTGTGGCAGAAATAAAATTCCTAGTTGAAACACCAGCAGACACACACTGCAGGAAAAAATATAGAACTGTTTGTCTTGTGCTATGATAGTAGCCAAGGTCACAGTGCTTTATTATGACAACTTCAAATACCATACAGTTAAAAAAAACTGTTTTCCCAAATCAAGGAAAACAGTAAAATGCAATTTCAAGTCCATTTGCAAAAGTTTATCTTGGAAAAAAAGACAATATTTTGTTACAAACTTATGAAAGTTAAAAGACTACAGTGTATGTGTTATAAAAAAAACGATCATAATAAGAGTTCAGATTTCTTTGTATCATATCAAAACAAAAAGGCAAGTTTAAATAATTTCATAGTGTATTTTCAATATAAAATGGCACATTTAAAAAAAAAATCCATTTAATTTTGAATAAAATGGCTCTCCAAAGAAGAGTGGCACAGAATATTTTATGAAATAAATTCTCAGGAAGTCTTTTTAAAGACTCTCCCCAAAGGTGTTATTGAGGTACAAGATACATGACATACCTCAATGGCTGTGGCACCCTCTGGCAGAAGAGAATGTCTCTTCTGAACATCTAGAATAAGAATTATTCTGTTAAAAACCATATTATGGAAAACTCAAAACTAATGAACACTACACATTATGATTATTAGTAACTCGTGACAGCATGTTGGGTCCTGTCCCAATGTCTGTCTCTCTCTCTCTCTCACTCTCTCACACACACACACACACACACACACACACACACACACACGAGTGTAGGCAAATCTAACATTGTGGGGACCTTCCATTCATTTATATGGGCTTAACCCTAAAACTAATTAAGACAACCTTACCCTTACCCAGCCCTAACCTTAACCATAAGTAACCTAACAAAATACAAGACTTTTACCTCTTTGGGTGTTTTGATTGTGTTCACAGATTTTTATAAAATTGAGTTTTGACTTGTGGGCACTCGAAAAATGTCCCCACAAAGCAAAAATGTCAGGTTTTTATTACCTTGTGGGGAGATTTTCGACACATAAAATGGTTATAACAACACTACAAAAACACATGCCCTGCTAGCATAAAATGCTCGACATCAATCACAATGTACTTCGTTGTTTTGGAAAGCTCGGTAGCCGCACAAATACAATATATACAGGTAGCTAAATACTACTAGCCAAATATTTCCCTGAAAGCGTTCCAAAAACGTGAACATCAGACACCTAATTTTAGTCCAGCAGCCAATTAGTTGACACCGCATCCAGAAAGCCGGTTACATATCGCAACGCCATGAGCTAAAACAGAGGTGTAGCAGACGGGTTTCCTTATCAGACATTTTCTTTACGGATTTATGTTTCCTCATGAGTGTACTCAGACCATAGATGGAAACCTTTTCTTCACGGATTTACCAGCATTCCGCTTGACTCTCAAACAGCTCCGAAACGTGAACTATTAAGCGCCTTTAGACAGAAGCACAAACTGCCCGATATACAAAGAAGTCCGAAATTAACTTCATCCCAATATACCTTCCCTGACTTAGAAATTAAGTATGACCAGACAAAAAGTAACAAAATAAAGTCTTGCCACCGAACCTCAAAGCAAGACGCAAACCAGTCACAGCTGATCCGATTTACCTGAAATAAACAAACATTAACGTCGCCAGCTCCTTCCGTCAGTCTCAATACGTTTGTTTAGCTACGCCACGTCGGCACAGTCCGAACGTCATGACATCATTTCCTGTGTGAGTGCGACGCTTAAGCGTTGTCCCTGTCGAAACGCGTATTGTCTTTTCTCGCCCCATCGACGTAGCGCGTTATTTACCCTAAATACCAGGATCTACTGTTCTTCAACAAAGAAAAATGAAACAACCAGTAGGCCTTCAATGCTCCGCGGGGTGGCGCAATTTCACAATCTATAAGTTTAGAGACTTTAAAATGCCGATTTTTAGGTAATAAGCCTTTATTTCCCTGTTTTTTGTATGTAGGATGAACAAATACGAGACACTTTTTAACCCTCGTTTAGAACTGCTTTACCATGAACAAATAAAAAAATGTTTTATTAAATATTGATTGTAGTGGAGACCGCTTGTAGATCCGGCTCTATGGACCCAGTGTAGCGGAGACCGCTCTTCGTTCCTGTTCTTCGGGAACCGCTGATAGCTCAAAGGACTATAAGTACAGTGTAAATCACTGTCGGGAATACTATCCCGGCGCTGCTCGTGGATTTCAGCCGTCCGTACTTCAGAACACCACGGTTAGGATCCTGGATGATCTTTATTAAGGTTCAAGCAACTTACACGTCCACGTGAACACTGAATACAAAGTAAGGCTTGACAGCATAGAATAGCTCCAACTCTTACTGAACTCCACTCTCTCCACTCTCCTCTCTCTGTTCTACTCTACTCTCTACCTTGTTCCTTCTCTCTCTCACTACTCTGTTCTCTACTCTATTCTCTACTGGTCTCTCTGCTACTCTTACTACTTTTTCCCTTCCTGCTACTCTCCGCTGAACTACATATATACTCTTTAGGATCCCATAACCGAGGTGATGAGAATACTAGAATGACTACAGTTCTCCGTAACCTAGGAGATAGAACCCAACATTCTACCTAAATTCTAGAAGATTCTAGCAGACTGAGGGCCTCTTCTACAGCCGCCCCTAAATGTATGAAATACATTTACTATTAGTAAAAGGACCGAAGTCTCCTTAGTTGGAAGGTGTAGAGTTGTCCTCATTCTCGTCGGATGGGTGAGTAAGAGGGATCTCCAGTCTGGATGATATCAGAAGATTAGAGTGTCACCTCTGGTTGATTCACGTACGGGCCGCCCCATGAACACCACTGGGTCCGTTCCGGAATAGTCCAAGGTTTGCCTGTCATTTGCAAATGTAAAACTGGCACAGCTAAAAAAAGAAAGAAATCATTCACCTAGAGTTATGTATAAAATAAATTGACAAAATTGACAAAAATGAAAAGTGAAGACATTATCTCTAATTTTAATTTATTTTAGTTTTTGTAAACATACAATACAGTTTCAGTTATTATTTTTTCGTGAAGCCTCATTTTTATTTTTGTTTCAGTTAACCAAAATGTTTTTTCACATTTAGTTTTTGTTTTTTGTTAGTTTTCGTGAACGATAACCCTGGTCAGACTAATTACTAATTTGATCTCTGTTACTTGTAGTAATGTACTCAAATACATGCAGCACAAAACATTTAGTTTTTAATCCTGAAAGAAGAATAGAAAAGTATTTTAAGAATGTGTCAACCAGTCATAATTAATGCATGAAAGGGTTAACTCCCTGCAGAAATGGCCCAGCTGAGCAGTTATGACAGTGGCCACCCCAACACCCTCAAGACCACTGAGGTGAGTCAGCTTCTGCTGGGAATGAGCTTGTCCTCGTGCAGCGATGAGCAACTTGGCTGAGTCTCCATGTCCTTGTGCTTTTCCTTTTCCTGCCTTGCAGAGTCACAGCACCTTGATGCAGCAGGTCAAAGCCAGGACCCCACGAGAGGAAGACTTCGAGAACATCAAACTGATAAGCAACGGAGCCTACGGGTGAGCCTTTCTGGGATGGTAGATCCCAGAATGTATTTGTGACCACTGGAGAACACCCCTGTTTAATGGGTCACCAGTGGGTCTGAAGTGCATAGTAAGTTGGAATTCTGAAGTGGATCAATTCTGATGGAATCAAAAAATTCTGTGTCCCTGAAGTGTGGTCTACCTTGTGCGCCACAAGGAGACACGTCAGCGCTTCGCCATGAAGAAGATCAATAAGCAGAACTTGATCCTGAGAAACCAGATCCAGCAAGCCTTTGTGGAGCGGGACATCCTGACCTTCGCAGAGAATCCCTTTGTGGTCAGCATGTTCTGCTCCTTTGAGACGCGCCGGCACCTCTGCATGGTCATGGAGTACGTGGAAGGTACAGCAACCCTCTCTGCTTCTGTATCAGTGTTCAAAGTCAATGTTCTTGAAGCATAGCTGCATACCTAAAATATGCATTACATAAACTGTTTGATTACTTCTCAACTCCCTGGCCAGGATTAGGGAACATTGAAGTAAATGAATCCTCAAGAAATATGATGTAAGGAAAGGGAAGGAAGATCCAAGTAGGGTTTCTGCGGGTCATTAAAAAACATTAAAAGTCATTAAATAGATTTTGCGAAAATTAAGGTCTTAAATAGCATTAAAAGTCATTAAATTTGATTCCCTCAAGCATTAAAAATTGAGTTTTGAAGAAAAAAATATTACCAATTTATTCTGAATATATGTAATTCATATCTTTGATTTGCTGTTGCAAAATATGTACATAGGTCCGATAAACACACAAACCAGTTTTACCTCCAGCTGGAGCAAAATTGCTGTAACGCCGGACATCTGGACAGTGGCTGGCTGGGACCTATAGGAGTAAAACTTAAGAGCTGAAAAAGTAAATTTTGTAACATCGCAAAGAAATCGGGAAATTCAAATTCCAGCAAAAGTGGCTGGAAGATGAAGAATTTAGGACATGGTTGCAGCCCGTTGGTGGTCAACATGGAGAAAGATTTTGCAGTGCTTGTAAAACAGTATTTAAGCTAGGTACAATGGACTTCAACGCCGTTAAATCTCATATGCAGTCCGACAGCCACAAATAGGCTGTAAAAGGCAGACAGCAATTAACTATGTCTAGTTACTTTGCTGTGACTGACAAAGTAACCTCTTCAGCAACTACTACTACCACCACTAACAGAACTGCTGCTGTAGTGACCACCGCTTCTAGCGGAGCTGCTACCGCAGGAAAATCAAGCGACTTTCGAGCATTCTTTGGTTCGAATGCGACGCTGCAGGCGGAGGAGCTCTGGTGTCTGAACACTGCTGTGCAGCACCATTCGTACGAATCCAATGAAGGTTTTTCTGAGTTGTTCCAGGCAATGTTTCCTGATTCAGAAACAGCCAAATCTTTCATCTGTGGAAAAGACAAAACCAGCTACATTTTTTAAATTTCTATTTGTTGTTGTTGTTTAGTCACGCAGTCGTGTCCGACTCTTTGCGACTCCATGGACCACAGCACGCCAGGCCACCCTG
>JAACJT020000036.1:13958716-13982725 GCA_009936485.2 Gymnarchus niloticus
TTTTTGTCAGTGCCACCGTCTCCAACCCATATAACATAGCTGGTCTCACTACCATCTTGTAGACCTTCCCTTTCACTTTTACACGTGGGCTCCTGTCTGATCTCATCTGTCAGCCTGTCCATCACCATTGAAAATAAGAAAGGGCTCAAAGCTGATCCTTGATGTAATCCCACCTCTACCCTGAATGCATCTGTCACTCCTACCGCAGACCTCACCACTGTCATACTGCCCTCGTACATATCCCGTACCACTCTTGCATACTCCTCTGTCACTCCCGACTTCCTCATATAATATCACAACTCCTCTCTAGACACCCTGTCATATGCTTCTCTAAGTCCACAAAGACACAGTGCAACTCCTTCTGACCTTCTCTATATTTCTCCATTTATACCCTCAGAGCAAACATTATATCTGTAGTGCTCTTTCCTGGCATGAAACCATACTGCTGCTCATTAATCCTTACCTCCCTTCTTTGCCTACCTTCCACTACTCTTTCCCATAACTTCATACTGTGGCTAATTAGTTTTATTCCTCTATAGTTACTACAGTTCCGCACAGCACTCTTATTCTTAAAAATCGGTACTAGTACACTTCTCCGGCATCCTCTCACTTTCTAAGATTGCATTAAACAATCTGGTTAGAAACTCTACTGCCATCTCTCCTAAACATCTCCATGCTTCCACAGGTATATCATCCAGACCAACAGCCTTCCAATTCTTCATCCCCTTCATAGCTGTCCTTAATTCCTCCTTGCTAATCTGTTGCACTTCCTGATTCACTATCGTCACTTCATCCAACCTTCTCTCTTTCTCATTCTCTTCATTCATCAGCCCCTCAAAGTACTCTTTCCATCTTCTCAACACACTCTCCTCACTTGTGAGTATGTTTCCATCATTATCCTTTATCACCCTAACCTGCTGCACATCTTTCCCAGTTCAGTCCCTCTGCCTAGCCAATCGATACAGGGCCTTTTCTCCCTCCTTAGTGTCCAGCCTCTCATACAACTCGCCATATGCCTTATCCTCTCTGTTCGCCTTACGCCTCATCTCCTTGTACTCTTCTTAAAATACATATTCACCACAGCCATGTCCATCCTTTTTGAAAAATCCACTACCATCTGACCTTCTGCATTCCTTTCCTTGACACCATACCTACCCATCACCTCCTCATCCCCTCTGTCCCCTTCACCAACATGTCCATTGAAATCCACTCCAATGACCAGTCTCTCTCCCTTGGGTACACTCTCCACCACTTCATCCAGCTCACTCCAGAATTCTTCTTTCTCATCCATCTCACACCCAACTTGCGGGGCATATGCGCTAACAACATTCACGATCACACCTTCAATTTCCAGCTTCGTACTCATCACTGTCTGACACTGTATGAATGAAATGATGTGTACTGAAATACGGGACAAATTGCATTCCATATTGGTTTAAAACAGGATGTAACATTTTACCTTTCAATGAGGGACAATCCCATACTATACAGGACGGGTGGTACCCCTAATACACGTGTCATATTTTTTGTTTTCGTGTCTTGAAATGCATCGTTACAGGTTTGCAATGTTGTGTTATATTGTTATTAGGCAGAAGATAAGTTCGGCTTTAGAAAACCATTCCGAATGACACAAGTCCCTCGTACTTAGTCGCACTGGAACCATCCACATACCGTTCAATGAATGAATGAATGAATGAATGAATGAATATATAAAACATACGTTAAAAAAGTCATGCTATTCTGATCAACTTTCCATTTAACATCTCCGTTTCAATTATTTTGTCTTTGTCATTTTATTTTGCGTCCAAATCACCCCCACCCCACTGACATATATTTATGGAATTGATTGCAATTTTTCTCAGCAATTTTTTTAAAACAATTACCACATTACAATTTTTAATGAATACTATGTTTATGTATTTTTTTAGTTTTATTGGCTTATTTCGACACCGACAAGAGGGGAACTAAGTCATAAGTAACAAAGAAACCAGGTGAGACTCAGGAGGGGAATCAGGGCAAAGTAGAACTAAAGGAGAACGAGGTATATGGGAAAAACCCAAAATCCGACCGGTCCCTGGCAATCCGGAGTGCTGCACAATGCACAATTGTACAACAGTACGATTTTTCTTAAATTAGGGCCTTTTGACCTTGGGGTCTGTAAAGTCCTTACAGTTAACTGTTACAATATATTTGGAATAATCCTATAGTCTTTCTCTATGCGACTTACCTATAAGGTCAGTGAAGTAAGGTGTGTGTAAGACAGTGAAAACTTGCCAATTTGCCTTAAGGCTAGATTATGGTAATGGTCTGTTATCTGGCTGCACAAACACTTCCCTAATGGCCCTTGAACTCATGCAGCAGCTGGAGTTCTTATTAGAAGTCTGATGTGTGAACATATTAGTCCTGTACTCTTATCCCTACACTGACTGACTGTTAATTTTCAAGTAAAATAGGACTCAACTCAATCTCTTGTATGGATGGACTCCAGCTCAGTTACAAAATTCACAAAATGAAGAAATGAAGAAGGTAAATGGTAGAAATCCTGTATTAATGAACAACCTAGCTGGAAGTCAGGACTGAAACACTATATATTTAAGAGTAAAAATCTGCCTCTTTAGTCTCTCCTATATTTAATGGTAGGTGAATTCTGCCTTTCACCCTAATAATGGTAGTCATTACTCAGTGAATATTTCCAAACCTGTTTTTGGGGTCAACTGTCTCTGGTCTCCTTTGCAGTCACATGTATCCTCAGCCTCTCTCCCTATTATATTTCCCCTTTAAAGGGACCACTTCATATTGTACCTGGTCAATGCAACACAGTATTTTTTTCTCTGACTTTCCCTTCAGCCTCCTTCTCATGGCTTCCTGGCCTAGAACTGAGGGATTGTTAACTGACCCTGAACAAGTCACCACCGGTGATATCTAGTTAGCCTATCCATGTGTCGTCACAAAGGAGCACTGTGACGCAGTCAACCGGACTGGATCAGCAGACCATGATTGCAGCATAAACTCCTGTGGGACTAGTGGCTGGGGTGAATCTCTTTTATTGAAAGACTGGGGAGTGTTTTACGATTTTTAAATCTCTTTTAGAATGCGCCAACATTTTACCTGTTGCTGATGTTTTAAAGATGGTACTACACTGAGCCTTGAAGCAATCCCTTTTAAACTATTGTGTTATTATTAAGACTTTTATTATTATTGTTGAAAAATTGTACTTGTAAATGACAATGGTTAAAGTGTATTGCATTTATGTTCACATATCTAATATTAATTACTTAAATTGTCGATATTTTGTTTTTTATAGATCTTAGATAAGAGATGGTCTGTTGTTTTTAAATTGTATTCAAATTTGATTCTAATGTGAAATTTTGTGTTTTGATTTTTAATTGTTTTAATTGAATAAATTGATTTGTTAAAAAATATTGCAGGATTTCATTGCTAAGGCATTTTTACATGGACATAATTGCATTTGCTATTAGCACTTTTTATAGACCTTTCAGGAGGATCACTTGATATTTCTTTAATATTATGAAATCTGTCATTTTGATCTTTCTGTTTTGCTTCCTTTTGGGAAAAGTACCTTAAATGACTGTAAAATTACCAAGAATGTCTGATCGATTTACATGTTTCTTAGGAATGCTGAACGATCTTTTGTTTCTCAATAGTTAGACTATGCATCTTTCTCTTACTGTCTCTTTCCCCCACCCCAGAGCTGCCCTCAGGATTAAACGCAGATCAGATGTTACCACCTGACCACTAGCATGACTGCCTTGTGTACTTCCAAGACCTCTACTGAACCAGTAGTACATTGGGCTACTCCTGGTCTGCCAATTTCTGGACCAGCTGGTGGATTTAATACTTCCATTCCACAAGGAGCAAAACATTCTCTTCCAAACTTGGCATGTGTCATTTGCATCCAAAAATCATAGAAACCAATGAATGGGATGCAGGGTTAGCCTGTGTCCCATGTGGCTCTCTCCCCAGAATCCTGCTGGCTCAAATAAATAGCCCATAGGAATAAAATTTTACTGCCTAATGGCCTTGTATACGGATGTGCTCTTCATACCTGAGTCCCTGAATGTAAATAGTACACAAAGTAGCATCTTTCAATGATGCCATTCTAATATTCATTGATACAGCTGAAGAGAAAAGGGTTGCCTGCATATCTGTACATTTTTGCTTGCTTATTGTAATTTGCTTCATAATTTACTGTAAACAGAGTGTCGGTTAGATTATCTGCATGAAAACTTGCTTTGATGAACTACAAGTTTGCAGTCAGTCGTGGCAGAGGGAGATGTTAGATCACACACATAAACCATGTTTTTGGAATATTAATGTGAAAAATTTTCTCGTGCACATTATTTAGGAGCACAATGAACACATTGAACAAATATCTATTTCCACGTTTGCTTAAGAAACAAACTGAAAAATGACAGTTTTAATGAGTCTTAATGTGTGGCACACATGGTATTAACCATGATATTTCTGAAATCCGGTTCCTGTGTTTAGAAACACAGTTTTCATGCCCTGAAGTGCTGGTACACATCTTGAGAATTAAACATTTCAAAGGCCCTAAAATATTTGAGAGGAACTGCACTTTCGGCCGTCTGAGAGGAAAACCAATGGGGGTTTAGCTGAACCTGAGTTAGCACTAATCCCACGGGATGGGTCTGTTTGTTGTTTTAAAACAGTTCCAAATGTCCATTGCATTCTTTGGCGTATCATTCCCCTGGAAGTGTTTTGTTTACACAAGAAGGTCCAGCCGGCTGGTTTCAGAAAAATCCTCAGTCTCAAGATCTCTTCTTGATACTAAAGAATTTCAGTCTTTGTGTGGGATGCCATGTTTCAAGTCTTCTCTGCTCCAAATGCAGACTACCCTAAACTGACCATAAATCAGTTTTAAGTTCCTCACATGAGAGGGAACAGTGCAAATCATATGTGAAATTTGCTTCATACTACTATAAAAATGAAATGAAACTGCCAATGTAATGCATACTACATATATTACTTATACAACTCAAAAAGGTTCCATATGTTAATTATGAAAGCAGTCATTATCATAAAAACCATACAGTTCTCCCTGCAGACATATGTATTAATTATTATTCCAGAGGGCATGTGCTGACCCTGGAAATAGTGTAGTTTTGGTCTTAGGTATAACATTCAGAAGTAACAGTAAACAGAAGATGCAGTGTGTTCTGTTTGTCCTAAGGGTTCTGTTGTTGCTCCTTCCCACTACTGACCATGTCTGGCACTCACTGAAGCGTGGGCTGGCCCTTTGGCCCTCAACTCTGACTATGGGCTATGCAGTGTAGCATTAGCAAGAGAAGGCTTGATTAAGGATACTCGAACATTCGTCGACAAGTTCACCTAACTGACACATATAAGGAAGTCAAAAAGAAAATCAAAAACAGAAAACACTTTTTGCTTTGTTTATTTTTTGTTTGCGGCATCATCTTTGTTAAAGGTAGGGTGTGACATTCAGCAGTTTATGGACAGAATATAGACCTTCTTCTAACATAGCAACTAGAAGCTGATTGGATGGAAGCTGACCAGCTAACTGGTTAGGTTAGGCCAGGGTGGGAAGGAAGGACCTCAAGGAAGGCAGTTAGAGACAGTGAGCCGGCCCACATGCAATGGCCCTCATTGGGTAAGAAACTCAGGTGTGAGGTGGCGGGTTTTTGGGGGGGGGGGCACCAGGTTCTGAGAATCCTGGGCAGGGAAACAGCTGCAGAGAGAGACGAACACAACATTATGAAATCTAGTGTTAGGGGAGCAGATATTGGTCCAGCATGGTGTCACGCATAATTGTGCACATGTAATTTATATTTATATCATATACTGTATATACATATATATAAAGATATAAAATTTAAAATTACATCAGTGGTGAGAGGGAATCAATCTTCAGGAGACTGCTGGAAGGTCAAGGAAATTTTTTCTACCTTCCCACTTCTGCTATTGGTTATTGGTTGTCAACAAGACAGATGAGCGTAGAAGGCTAGGCGAATGAAGCATTTATGTACGGAGGGGGTCTCCATTGCAATGCTGGTGAAGGGTACCCCAATAATGACATTTCTTATATAAGTGAGCATCAGGTTTTCACATGAGCTGTTATTCTGCGCTAGTAGAATCCCCCTTTCCCTGTGACAACCACACCTCCATCTTGATAACTCACCACTTTCTTCATGGTTTCTCCATTAGCAGCTGGAGCCTGACCCCTCTCTGATGCGTGACTCGCCACTCCAGCCCCACAGCAGCTTGTCTCCAACACTGGGCTTCACTGGGTAAGCTGGACCAAGGTAATCCATCCATTCTTTCCATTTGAATGACGTTGTCAGAAAAACAACCCAACACTGGAGCCCTAATCCCTTATAAACCGAGACTGGTCTCAGTGTAATATGGCATCTGCTGTCTCCCTGCATACCAAAGATATCACAGGGCTCTGGGGTACCTTTGGATTCCAGTAAGGCTCCTGTGCGAGCCATTTATTTCAAGTCTCTGTGTCTTTAACTAGCACCAATAAAGTGCTTTATCTTCAAAAACAGTGAGGCCTGGCTTAGTTTTTATGGCCTGGCTGGGCATTGAGAAATGGCGAAATGCCCCATCAGGCATGGGTGCAGCCTGACTGGCACACCTCAAAGAAGGCCACTGACAAAGGATGGGTCCACGTGATACGAGGAGGGGAGGACTGAACAGAGATTTTATCTGGGTGTCAGTTTAACGAGACAATAAAATGGCAGCCATTTCAATTTCAACCTCAGGGAAAGCTGGCAAAGGGCAACATCTTGGATCAACATGATCTGGGTGTCTGGTCTAGGGCGGAGAGACAAAACAGAAGTCTGCTTAATATTACTGGCAAATAGGCTGTAGACACTTGTCAGCTGACCTCCAAAGACCTCCACACTCCCATGTCTTACATTGACCTTTGGTCCCAGTAGAACAACACTCTTTGAGTTCCATTTTTGAGTCAGGCTTTTCCCTGAAATGTGGCTCATGGGGATGAGAACGTTATATGCTAAATATTAAGAAAAGCCAATGTCGTGTTCTTGTTGGGAATTTTGACCCAGAAACTGCAGCATTATGGTGCAAAACTTGTAGGTGTCTCATAAAAAAAGCAGCTGACATTTGGAGAGCTTTTGGTGGATGCCAATGTACGTGGAGCATGGCTCCATAAGAGCTCGCCAAGGTGCGTGGGCAGAAGCAGGGCACTTGGTTCTTTTTTGCCTCACCTTTAAACTCTGCTAAGAGGATGAGTCATGTTTCCTGGCCTCCACACAGTAGATGATGCCCAGCCTTCACTGTCTCAGTCCTTTCTTTGGCTAATAACGTGAAATGATGATGAAATGTCATTTTTGTGCCTTTCCTCGCATCGCAAAACAATAAGGTGCATAGCTTGGAGGGAGATGTGTACTTTATATGGATGGGAAGAGACCAGGACAATGTGTAAGCAAACCTCCCCATACCCCAAGTGCCCTCTAAAAGCAAGATCTGATAAGCCATCACAGGAAGATGAGTGGACAGTCTGGGGAAACAGGAAAACAGCCAGCTATTTCCAGAGGCAGGAGGGGTGAGAGAGACCTGGAAAACGAGACAGCAGGTTAAAAACCTGCGGCTCCTCTCTGACCCAGAAAGTGGGAGTTCCTGGTAAGAGTCCAAACCTTTGTTTAAAGGCTGGCCTCATTTTGAAAACCAAGAAACACCTTTGATCACTACTGTCACTATGAAGAATAATTACTGGATGGGTTGCACAAGAGTGACTGGAAAGGTGTAATGCTGACACATCAGTCAATGAATTTCCTCTTCAACAAAATAAAAAAAACTTCCAGCATTCTCAGACCTAAAAAAAAGCATAAATGTGACTCATCGCACATTTTATGTAGTGAACTGTTATTTCAGCCTCTTTGCTTGAAGTTCCTGCCCCTATTGTCACATTCTGGTGGGGGGAGGGCCATATTTTCAACCATATTTTCAATTTGCTTCTTTCTACATTCGCTTAGCTCCTTAGTGCCTTCCCACACCATGGCTGCAAACTGAAATTACATCAGATCAACAGACGTACACCATCGATATCACTATCCATAAACTTGCCCGACCATTGACCTCTGTCTCTGTCTTCAATAGCCATCCCATGGTTATGGACTCTTCACAACACTGCATGCTCTTGTATTTTGGTCTTGTGTGATCCTAGTGGTAGTGTTTTGATTAGAATCGGTCTTCCGTTAGGCTCTTACAATGTTGTATAGCTCCTGACCCAATGCTATCTTGCACTTGTTGCTCGTGCCACACTGGAATCTCAGCCTAGCTGCAATTATACCTAGGCTGGTTATCTAACAGCTTTGTGCTTGCAATGTATTATACATTGCTTTGGACAAATGTGCAAGTGAAATGAATGTAAAATTTCTCGTTTTAAACATTGCACTTTGAACGTGGGCAGCCTGGTGGTTAAGTGGGCGGCACTGTCACCTCACACATCCAGGATCAGAGGTTTACATCCCACCGACACTTTGCGCACCTGGAGTTTGCGTGTTCTTTCCATGTTGCGTGGGTTCCTGTCCACAGTACGAAAAGCATGTGCAACCTAAAATCAGAAAAAGTTGGGAGGGTATGGAAAATGCAAATTAAAAAAAACGCAGTGATTCTTAAATTTACTTTGACTTTTATTTCATTGCAGACAATATGAACCAAAGATACAGTATTTCCTGTTTTGTCTGGTCAGCTTCATTTCATTTGCTACAGTAAAAGCACGAGTTAGCTTCTCAGCATCATTGAAGAACAACATTTTCCGAACCTTGGCTATATTCCTCAGATGGAAAAAAGCTTTTCTAGTGATATTCCTAATGTGAGGATCAAAGGACAGGCCTGGGTCAATTAAGACACCAAGATTTCTAACCAATGTGCTTGATTTAGGTGAGCATCCATGAAATTTTACATCAGTCTGTTCTCGATGCACTTTAGTACCAAGCAGCATTACTTCTGTTTTATCTTGATTTAGGAGTAAGAAATTTCTGACCATCCAGAAATCAATACCATATTTTCTAATTATGTCACCAAGTGGTAACATATACAGGCTGAACAGCAGAGGGCCCAAAACAGATCCTTGTGGAACATCATATCTAACTCTAGTATAATCAGAGGATTCATTGTTGACATGAACAAACTGGTAGCGATCAGTGAGATAGGACCATAGCCAGGACAGAGCCTGCCCTGTAATACCAACTACAGATTCTAGTCGGTCAAAGAGAATGTATGTAGCAGGTGATTAGCTGTGGCACCTCCACAACTGAGCACTGCGCCCACTCAGTTCTAAATGCCAAGCGATTGCACAGACGTGTGCTCCGCGTATTTGCACGTTTCTCTATGCAGCGCAATTGTGGTCCATTGTGCATGTATGCGTGTGAAAACTCACTGGTAAACATTCTGAAGCATTATTGTAGAAATTTAAACTTGTAAAATTATTTTGTTTTTGACCAGCTGAATTTAAAATCTGTCAAATTATTTTGTCTCTGACCAGCTCAACAGCTAACCAGCCCACCAGGAATTCTCCCAAGTCTCCCAATTGGCCACTCCTGGCCTGGGTGTACCCAGGAGAGACAGACTCATTTAGCGCCATGTAGTCATCTTGTTTAAACCAAGTTTCCGTCAAGCAGAGCATACCAAGACCTGAGTTGGTTATGATATTGTTTATAAGCAATGCCTTGGGGGTTAAAGACCACATTCCAGAGCCCCAACTTCAGCCTGACCTCACAGGTACTTTGTGACAACAGTTCTAACTTGATATTTATCAGGTTAGAAATGTAGACATTCTTATGGAATAATCCTCTACGATTAAAAGTGCAGGAAACAGACACAGTCCCAATATAAAGAACCTCAGGTGACAACTCTAAGCAACTAGCAGATGGTCGGTTAAGCCGAGTCTGCAACCTGAGCTTGGCTCTGGTTAGTCAAGATTTTCCATTAAGACTATTAGCTATGCTTTTCGACAAGAGAGCAGCACCTTACCACATAGGATGAATTCTGTCTGTCTTCAAAAGTCAGGGCTTGCCCGAAAAAAGTTGAGGCTTGCCCAAAAAAGTCCACCAGTTATCTATAAAACCCACATCATTTATTGGGCACCTGTCATACCCACACGAAGCAAGTCTATGTCTAACCTGCCACACCCAACCTACTCCAGTTCAGCATCCCCAGAATACTGAGCAGCTGTGCTTTGTTAATTGTTATCAAGTAGTTTCCAGCCATGCCTCATTTAATCCCCTACTTAAGCCCTGCAGTTAAGTGGCCTCCTTGTGAGGTATTGTGTTCCCCAGTCTCATCAATTCTGCCAGTGGTTGATCCTGATTGTTCAACTTTGACTTCCTGTTTGGTTCTGTTTATTGCTTCCCTGGAATTGATCTACTGTCTGTGACCATAACTATGTTTTCTATGCGCTCCTGGCTTTTGGAAATCCTATCTGTTCTGGTTTTGACCCTGCATGTTCTGACTATGATTAAACCGTGTGATTCTGCTATTGGATCGTACCATGTTCTCTGTCATTACGGCACCATTCTGACAGCCAGCAATGCAGTGCTGATATTCTGCAATATATGCAAATCCCTTCCAATATTTCTTTGAGGAACATTTTTTTTTTTTTTAAACATTCCAATAATTTTCTCATGCATTTGTTGACAAACTGAAGATCATACTCTCCTCAAAGACTCAGCCTTTCGTGGATACTGCTTTTGTACCAAATCATGATTACAATCACATGTTGACATCACCTGTTTGAAATCACATCCCATCCCAACTGTTTTTGGAATGTGTTGTAGGCCTGAAATGCAGGAATGGATATATATTAACAAATGAAATGAAATTGACCAGACAAAACACGAAATATGTTGGGTTCATACTGTCTGCAATGAAATAAAAGTCATAGTAAATTTAAGAATCACTGTTTTTTTTTTATTTGCATTTTCCATACCATCCAAACTTTTTCTGATTTGGGGTTGTAATTAGGTGAATGCAGTCACGCCCCTATCTTGTGCAGGATGTACCTCAGCCTTATGTCCCCTATAGTCTGTGATGGACTTCAGGCTTACTGCAACCCTGATCAGGACATGAGGCCGGTCGGAAATGAATCATCTTCAGGCTAAAATGTGTGACAGCTAATGATAGGGGCTTGAATTGTTTTGCATACCATCATGCTCACAAAACCGAAGATGGCTGGATTGCTAAGGGAGTATCTGTGTCCTTTTGGCCAGTTTTACTTTCTTTGTCAAATAATAGCTGAATTGTTTAACCTGGATTCCAGAACTTTCTGACCAAGTTCCTTTATGGCTGTATTAAAATGTATTAATTTAGGTCTGGGTAAGTGCAGCACAGTTTAGAATTGTCTCTATGGGGGTCACATGGTGGCTTAGTGATTAGCACTGTTGTCTTGCACCTCCAGAGTTGGGGGTTTGAATCCCAGCTCTGTGCATGTGGTGTTTGCATGTTCCTGTGGGTACACCAGTTTTCTCTTGCAGTCCATAGACATGCATTGTAGTCTAACTGGTGTTGATAAGTTGTCCACAGTGTGTGACAGTACCCTGTAATGGGCTAGCACTCTGTCTAGTATGTCCCCCACTTCATATCCTAAAGCTGCCTGCAATAGGCTCCAGGCCCCCACACTACTCTGAATAGGGTTAAACTGTTTGGGAAATGGATGGATCATCCATGTGAAAACTTTCTGATCCTACTTGAGGGAAGTTTGCAACTCACATTTAATAACTTGCTGCAACTGTGAAACTGTTATTCACCAACAATGAAGTGTACTTTTAGTAGACCAGTGTGCTTTACTATGCGTATAAATGGCAAGGGGAAAATGCTTTGTTCTTTTGGTTGTTCCTCACAGAACCCCAACCATCATTTGTGGATAGCCGAAACACACAGATGACACCAGATCCTGTACTTAAGCTGCTGAAAAAAGCCCTGAGGTGATGGTTAAACTTGTACACATTATGTTGCAGGTCTAGTTTTGGCCGTGACTACATTTCCTGAAGATACGAGTGGGTCTGGAGTTTTGCTAAGAAAAACAATGATTGGCAAGTAATTGTGTGGGATGATTCAGTTCAAGTCTCCTTACTTAATTTTGCTATGACAAAATGCAAAGGAAAGGAATATTACTTAATTCTGTGGTCTCCTACCTGAAGGCGGGGATAACAAGAAAATTTCCAGAACTAATTTTATTGTCTTAAAAAACACTCTATGTCACTACACGCTGCTCACTGCAGATCTTCTCCCACTTAATGGCATAGACCCTATAGACCCCAACCCTAACTATGACAACCATAATCCTTACCCAGCCCTAACCTTAACTATAAGTAACCCAACAAAATAGAAGAATTTTGGCTCTTTTTGTTTTTTTATTGTGTTCTCAGATTTTTATAAAATTGAGTTTTAACTTGTGGGAACATTTGTCTTGTCCCACAAGGTAAAAGTGTCAGGTTTTTATTACCTCCTGGAGACATCTTGTCCCCAAAACATAGTATTAAAATGGAACACAAACCACACACACTTACACACACAAGCAATCACATAACCACACATCAAGAGCAATTTAGAGTTTGTTTTGCACTCTAGGAGGATTCAGGAGTATTCGGAGGAAACCCACATGACAGGAGAGGAATATACAACCTCCCCACTCACAACAAGGATTTGATTTATACCCCCAGCAGTGGAGGTGTAAGTTAACAGTATTGCCCACTTAGGCACCTTAGTGTTCCTTTTGTAAACAATACCATCAAAATCCGCTAGTTCAATTAGGCCTCTCCCCGTGGTGCAGTCATGCTTTTGCTGAACAATGGCGACCCAGCAGAGCCGCAGATGGACTGCTTTCCATAAGCCTGTCTCTGAGTAAATGAGTTATGCCAGGGTCAATGGTACCCAGTCTCATCTTCCTAACACAGCCAGGGAGGGTGAGCAGAGGCAGGTCTCGTTATGGGAACACGCTTCTGCTTGGAAGACATGAAAACTCTCTGCAGGAGATACTAAGCCGCTGCAAGGCTCAGTTTGTGTTGGTGCTGCTGCAGGTTGGACCGTGTGGCTCAGTGCAGCTGCAGAAAGGAAAATGTGACCAAAGTGGAGATGACTTTTCATGCACAGGTAAGGCAAACCGCTTCAATGACTCTATGCCTTTATTTGTAAAGCGTCTGCTTCCGCTAAGCTCTCAGATGAACACATTCCCACAGTAGCAAAACATACAACCCTCTGAAGGTCAATGTTTATTCAAAGAGAACTATAATGAAACCTGTTTCCTGTTAAAAATTTCATCATCATTGTCATCGTTATCTCCGTAACATGCCTCCTTGTGAAAGTCATGATTATTTTAAATTAGTGAGAATTTAAATATATTTTCAGCTTTAAGTTTATAAAAACTTGGAAGGTATTAAATGGAAGGCCCTGTTTTAACATATTGGATCATAGCTCCAAAAACGAACACTGACATCCTCACATCCAGCCTCCCAACTTTCCCCAGCTCCCCAGAGTAGGCCTCTTTCTCTTTCCTGCGCTCTCTCTTTCAGTTTCTCCTCAGCTCTCCAAGGAACATTGTGTGGCCTCCGATTGGCTGGCAGAATGGGGTTTCCATCGGATGAGAGCTGACATGTCATTGACCCCGCCTGCTCAGATGGAGCGAATGGGAGTCTTTTGAATAACGCGCGTGTGACAGGCAATGCAGGAAAGTAATGCCGTCATTCCAAGAGGCTCTATGTTAAACCAGCGGATGGGGCTTTTCCCTCCGCCTTTCACTAGAAGAAAGGGCACCCTAGTGCACAAAAATGTTAAAAATCACAGCGGCTTAATGTTGTTTGTCTTATCAGAACAGAGAAACTAACTATTAGCCCCAAAACATGGTGAGAGTATAGACATCTGGCAGAAGGAACCAAGTCAGGGACGAAGCTCCCCCTGTATTGATTGTAGAGCAAGCTTGGTGTAGTGCCTGTAATCAACAGTCCAACTCTCGGGGGTTCATGCTCTGCCCATTTAAGTTAGAGAGCTTTCCAAAGAGTCACTTGGAGCACTTGCCCTTCCTATCCTGAAGGTACAAATAAAATTATGCCCCAATCCTGATGCCCTATGGGCCTATCCGTCAGCCTGAAGAACTGGGTTTTTCACAGCGACTGATTCAAAAGGCCATCTGTGAGTGTGTTCAGAGAACAGGAAGCGGTTGAAAACCGGTGCACGAGGGGACATAGTAAAGAAAGTGAAAAGTCAACATTTTACTTGAGATCAAAGAAAAACAGCTAGAGAATATTTAAAAAGGGAAGGGGCGCCCTGGGTGGGGGGAGGGTACATAGAGGAGTGAATCAGAGCCTCTTTTGTTTTCTGGAGGGGGCCGGTCAAACCCGAGCTGGACACCAGGTGTGGTGCACCTTTGGGTGGCTCTTGGAGTATGAGCCCATAAGAGCATGATTCAGCAGAGGTCTCACATGGTGCCTTCTCACATAGCCACGCCTCCCAGCATACCCAAGGTAACAGTCCAGAGGAAAGTGCAGACCACCCCGGGGTAAATGAGACACAACTGCAATGCAGGGAAGTGACCTTACTGCTCTGCAGTGTCTTCGTGGTCGCTTCCTGGTTGCCCGCTGGGAAGCCAAAGCAGGAAGAACTTTCCCATCTGGTGCAGCACGTTGAAGTGTTTATTGATTTGTGGGAAGATTTACTAATATGAAGCAAACTCAGGAATTAGAGATGGGTCATTCTCCATTTGGAGTGGAAAACCCTGTCACAGAGGTTGCAGGGTTTAAAAACATGCTTGAAATGGGAGCCAGAGCTCCAAGATATTGCTTGTACATTCTCACAGTTGATGTTTTATTAAGTAACACCTTTACCTCATGATTTATTAGATTTTTCTATTTTTATTCTGTTTAATAGTTGCTTTATACCTGTAAAATTGCTTGTCACACAGTCAAATTTTAACATCATTAACATTATAATGCATTCAAAAATATGTAATTTATCTAAAAAATTAATTTGTCACACACAGAGATTTTTGTCACTGGGGTTATCAAGACTCTTATTTGACATTTTATCATAGTAGTAGTTGCTTTGTTGACCTGCTTCTTTGGGTAAAGGGTCATCAAAGAGGGAGAATTTCAGGACACTAGAAGTTGGGTTCACACTTGTTTATTTTCTTTAAGAAATCGATTTATTATTTTGTTTCATGTAACACATAACTTCTACATGTCACTGGTGTTATGAGCTGAAAGGGATGGGTAATCGAAATTTTGTTAAAATAATGCCATAAATCTAACAATACAACTGAATTTTAAAAGTTGCACATGTTAGACTTTAGTGCATGTGGCTGGCATTTTACGAAATCCTCCATTTTAATGTCACTGGTGTCACGGTCACTGGTGTCACACTGGTGTTTGCATGTTGTTACTGTTATTGTTAATTTGTATTGTTAATTTGTATTGTTGCATTTGTGATGTTGCTCTTTGTCTTTTCAATTAATTAACTTTTTCCATCACTGGTGTTACATGCTGTCACTGGTGTTATGATTGCGTTATGACAAGGTGTTTTTTCTTTTTGATGAAATATTGTCTTTATTATATCTTTAATATATGTCTATTACTTTGTATATCTTTAAGTGTATGTTACTTAAAATGCTGTAAAATTCAGTTTTGGTCCTTTTTTAACTCAACTTTTTAATTTGCATCTTTCTTGACTAAGAATAAATTCATTTGCAAAGTTGTATATCATTTAGGATTTAAAAAATATGTCAGCAAAAAAGAGCATAGGTAGCATAATAATTTAAAAGGGACTCCTTTATTAAATGCAGACACACTGAAACATAAATTGAATATCAACAAATTCATGACAAAAAGAATGTCTCATGATGCAATAACACCAGTGACAAACTGACCAAAACTTTGGATTTTACATTTAAATATATTAAAGTACATTTGGAATTAAGCTCTTAATTCTGTATATATGAAGAAATGACACATTAATAGACACATTAAAGAGGTTTTCATTTGGAATTAATTAAAATGATTTTTAAAAATTCTGTCACGTCAATTCACACCCCAAATGGAGAATGACCCAGATACTGTGTAGAACAACGTTAAGGAAACAGCTGGCTGGTAGATTAGCTGGCCTGGTAAACCAGTTTATTTAGCAACAACTATCATTGCCAGCTAGTTTATGTATTTAGTATTGCATTTGTTAATCTTAATAGCACAGTACAACCTTGATTATCCAAACTACAACCAAGGTCAGTCTGGTTAATCAAATAATTCTGATAATTAAACATGTACATGAGAAAACCCAGTTTATACTAAACAAACTAAGTTAAAACATTGAGGAAAAGCTAATCAGCACCCTCCACAACATTCCCATGGTCACAATGGACAACAGTACAGCAGACAATGGTCACAGGAGACTGTCATGAGTCTCCGCAGTAGCTAAAGTCAACATTTGATTTTTTGATTTTAAGCTCCCACAATGACAAATTTAAACTATTTTTATGCCATATTGCATATATCTTTGAATAACTAATATGAGTAATCATTCTAATAAATAATCATAAAAGTAGATGCAGCAATTTTTTTGTTTTTGCAGGAGCAGCGATGGGTTGACATTCAGACAATACACATTCAGATATTCAACATTCTACCATCTTTCACGATTCTGTCACGGTTGTCACCTGACCTGGGGTGCAGGGCCAGTGAACGAGTTAGGCACGGATACCGGTAGGAGCGCTAAAAGGATTTTAATGAAAGGATCAGACCCAACCAGCGGGCTCTACCCTGAACTCAAGGGACAACTGAGAAGGTGAACCCTCTGAAAACAGGGCAAGAGCAGGGTTACGTGGAAAGAGGCTCAGACAGACAAGACAAAGGAACTGGGAGCAGAGACCAATACAGGCAATGATGTGGATTAACACACAGCAGTCACATGGGGGAAAACAGCGACTTATATAAACAAGAAATGGGACACATAAAGACAATCAGGGCAAGGGTTGTGAGACTTAATAGGGAAAGCAGACACGACAGAGACGGAAAGCCCTGGTCGATACTCCAGGGATCCGGAGCGCTGGTGATTATTATGGTCATATGAACGTCCTGGGTGAATGCTATTGATTTTTTTCTTATACATTATATGTATTTGTTTTCCTCCCACAGTCCAAAAATATGCACTTAGGTGGATCAATGTCTCTCCAGAGTATTCATCTTGTGAATAATTGGAATCCCATCCAGGATGTCTCTTGCTTCTTGAATCTGGCTCAAGGCTCACCACAGCCCTGTACTTGACTGCAGATGTGAAAGATGAACAGGTGTTGCATTATGGCACAGCTGTTTAAGGATAATATGATGGCTTTAGGTGATCCTGTTGAATGAAAATACACATTATAAATCATGTTTCTTCACCAGGAGGACACCTGAAATGTTTCAACCCCAGACCATCATACAGCAAGGGAAAAATAAATGATGCAGATTTTACACTGATTATTTATGTTTCAAGGAGTCTCTCAGAATGTGCTCATAGTCCTGCTTCTTTCAGGCTGGGTTTTTATTTTACCTGAACTCCAAGCTCATCTCACCTCTACCTGAATTACCATAATTCTTCTCAAATAAATGATTTCTGTGACTAAGCTGACAGGATGCTTCTTTGACGTCACTGTCAGGAAACAAAAAAAAAACACAGCATGATCAAGTATGACAATCTGCTAGAGCAATCAGCTGCGGTGTTGTAACTTTGACCTGCCTGCTGCCTTAATGAATACACCAATGTGACTTACACATAATACTATAACATACTTGAAATAGGACCTTGTTCTAATTAATTTCTGGAAGTGAACGATTCAGTGTGATAAAATGGGGGATCTTGTCTGGTTGAATTCAGGTGTTCTTTGAATAATAATCATGTTTCCATATTTCAATACAAATGTTAAATTTTTACTTAAGCTGTAAAAGTCTTTCACTAGCTTTGTAACTTTTTAAGGAGGCCGTTTTTTTATAGCAGTCAGCACTTCCGTGCAGGAATTTGCTTTCATCAGAGATAGTCCTTTGTTGTCACAGCTGGAGGAATCCCTCGAAGTGAAAAGTGCAGATCTGGAATGATTTTGATTATGAGAAGCTAAAAAAACCATTCCAGGAGAACATTTATTTTGTGAAATCTTCAGTTTCGCTCAGCCGATGTTTCATTCTGTTCCTGGCAGCATCCATATTTTAGCTTTATTGCTGAGCGGGTGTTTCTTATGAACTCCTCCCATAAACGGTCATAATGTTAGTGTTTCTTATGAACTCCTCCCATAAACGGTCATGCGTTGGGTATTTCTCATGAACTCCTCCCGTAAACGGTCGTGGGGTGGATGTTTCCTATGAACTCCTCCCATAAACGGTCTTATGGTGGGTGTTTCTCATGACCTCCTCCCATAAACGGTCATGGGGTGGGTGTTTCCTATGAACTCCTCCCATAAACGGTCTTATGGTGGGTGTTTCTCATGAACTCCTCCCATAAATGGTTGTGCGGTGGGTGTTTCTCATGAACTCCTTCCAAAAATGGTCGTGCTGAAGTGTTTCTCGTTAACATTTTTTTTTGAAGAAAGTGTGGCTGAGTGAAAATGGCACGATGGTTTAAACTGAGATATGGCCAAAGCAGTTAGATTACTGTATTAAGAAAAACACCCCCTTAATATGTAACGCTAGATCACTTACTGTATAAGAGATATGGCATGGCCTTGGTTTAGTGACGTGATGCCCCATATGACCCTAAACAGGCCATGACCCTGACTCTCATTGTTGAGAATACCACACTGAGGGCAATGGTGGCTGGATTCTCTGTGTCCTGATATCTCCCACATGTGGACGGGGGGTTGAACACTGACAGTGTTACAATTGGTGTTGGTGAAGAAGAGGTGATTGCAGCTTCACCAACAGGCCTGTAATGGACACACTGGGATGATAAAGAACTCCAGGTAACTTAATGAACATGAGGACCACATAATGCCAGGAATGGAAAACCCAGGCTGCATTTTTGTTTGCCCTGTTTTCATAGAGGCTGGCTCTGGTTGGGTCATATTTATCAGACTAGATTTATTATGGGTTGGTAAATTTCACCAGGCAGTGCCCAGTGTTGGCACTGCAGCATGCTGCAAGCTCATTACAGCCTCTTTACTCCCATGGTCTTCCTTCCATTTAGTCCTCAGGACTGAGTGGCTGTTCTGACTAGCAGAGCCTCTCCCTCCGGGTATGGCCTGCTTGGATGTCCAGGGTCTGACTACCGCTGTGGGGGAAACAGAACCAGGAAAGCCAAAAAAAAAAAAAGAAAAACCCTTTTGCAGAAGCTTACTTTAAACTTTACACACCAGACACAAGTGAATAAACTCAAACTCTCATCCAATACCAAGATCCTGCTGTCATGCCCTCTCTCTCCTGTTCCCTGGTTCTTCCCCCTGCTCACTGGTTTTTTTGTGCTGCACCTGGTTGCTGTGGCGATGCTAATTGCCTCATTATGCACCTGGTGCTGGTTGTCTCATTAAGCACTTGGTTGCCTGGTTCTCTAGCCTATTTCTCTGTGTCAGCTCAGTTGGTTGAGGGTAGTCTTGATCTGG
Organism: Gymnarchus niloticus; assembly: GCA_009936485.2. Lineage (NCBI taxonomy): Eukaryota > Metazoa > Chordata > Actinopteri > Osteoglossiformes > Gymnarchidae > Gymnarchus > Gymnarchus niloticus. The sequence continues at coordinate 13,978,293 of JAACJT020000036.1, forward strand.
AAGGGTGCCTGGTGGGTCCTGCTTGATCATACTGCCTCGCGAAGTGTTCTGAGCCAGCTTCTAGCTTCCTTGGATGCTTAGGCCTTGCTACAGTATGCCTGCCTGTCTCAGTGGTTGGTATTACTATATGTGTGTAGCCAAGAGTGATCCAGCCTATGGAGGTAGGGGTACCCTGATTTATGGATATTCCATGCCTAAGGATGGACAAGCCTTCCCCTGTTCTAGGTTCCCTTGTTCCTGTGTGCCTGCATCCCCTCTGTTACTGTGTGCCTGTGCTCTGCCTCGTCTATGTCTTGCCATGCCATGTTTTGCCTGTCTGGTGTTCTCTGGCCTTTCTGGTTGTATATAAGCCTCCCTGTCCTTTGGGTCTTAAAAGGGTTGAGCTGCTCAAAAAACCAGTTTCTGCCTTGCCAGGTGTAATTGAATCGTGTGCATGTGTCCGCCAGTGCTCTGTGTTATGTGTTTCCCAGTACTGTGACACCTGCAGGTGGTTGATTATATTTTTACAAAGGCAATGCTAAATGTGCTAAAATGCTAACATTGGACTAGGGTGTAGAAGTGACAGCATATCCAGTTTGGGTATTGGGATAGCATAATCATTATGTATCATTTGGAATACTGACCATATCCCACAGCTGTTGATAGGCCTGAAAAAAGTTATTTCCAGAAGGATCTGCTGTATAGATTTGCAAACCCCGTGTGAAATTTGCCAACCACGGTTCTCAGTTGTTGGGGGGGGTTTTTTTGAGCGAGACAACACCAGCGATGCCTAAGTGCTGCTTTAGCAAATTAGCTAACTCTGATTTTAGGAAAAAAAAGCTGTAAGAATGAATGTAACCAAGATATTTTTGTGATAGGACAAGTAAGGCTTCTGTAGTGGTGGGACTTTTGATTTGTTAGTTCAGGGTACTCCCACCCACGATGGGTATGAAGCCACATTTAGCACCAGCATTATTTGGTTAGTTCAGGATACAACTACTGGCCACAGGTTTTAAAATGTCATTTAGTGCCAGCATTGATTGGTAGTTCAGGATACTCCTGCCCACCATGGTTATGAAGCCTCATTTAGTGGCAGCCTTATTTGCTTAATTTAGGATGTTACTACTGACCACAGGTTTGAAGCCTCATTTAACACCAGCATTAATTAGTAGTTCAGGATACTCCCTCCAACCACGGGTTTTGAAACCTCCTGTCACATAATTAAATAATATATCTGTCTGTGGAGAGGAGGGAGGGCATGGAGGTGCTAGAGACAGTCACCTGTGCTGAGAAAAGTGATTCAAAATGCATAACAGGAAAAATGGTACTGAGGCACCAAGTATCCTGCAGCTGTGGGGAATGGGGGATGTTTCCTTTATGAAAAATGTGCTTATAAGTGCCTCAAACTTATGTTTAACAGATGCTTTTGTCCAAAGTGCCATACAGTGAGGCAGACACATCACAGCATATTGCAGTTAAGGAGCTACTTAAGGTAAATGTGCAAGCAGGCCAAGCAACAAATCACAGGTTAGCACTGGAGTAGTATTCAAGAACTTTGTCAGTCTGTCCATATACTGGTATACAGAAAGGATGGAATATTGTTTTTCTGGGACCCATGTTACAATATGTACGATAGGCAAGAAGAGTCAAAAATGTGCAGTCCACTACAATGCTTTTTGTAGGGGGATGCAATCTTTGTTGTACAGTTTGGTGTCAGAAGGGAGATGGGCCCCGATGATCCTCTCAGCTGCCCTAACATCCCCTGCAGGGACTTGCAGTCAGCAACATTGCAATTTCCAAACAAGATGGTGATACAGGGGCTGAAGATGCTTCCAATGGTCCCTTGGTCAAAGGTGGAAATGTAAGGGGAGAGGATAGCCTTATCCCACTTTGGCAGAAAGTGGAGATGCTGTTGGGTTTTTTTTGGTGATGGACTTGCTGTTTAGTGTCCACGTGGTTGGCTGGTTGACTGACAAAGTGCTGCTGCAATTTGAATGCTCTCTGTAGTGGTTTAGGAAATTTGGTCAGCAAAGTAGTCTGACCATGAGATGACAAGTGCGTGGAGTAGTAGCTGGGTTGCATATCCTGACAAAGGGTCTGATCTTCTTAATGTTATACAGCGCAAACCTACAGGAGCAAAAGATGAAAATATGGTCAGCAAAGGGTAACTGACCGTCTATCATTACCTTTAAACTTTTTAAATACTTTTTTTTATTTCTGTATTCCAACCTGTTGTCTTAATATTTTTTACTGTATTTTTTCCTAACTCATTTGTTTAGGTTGGGCTTCTCTATTTTATGTGCATCATGTATTTCTAACAGTAGTTAACCTTATAGAGACGTTCGCTGTCTGCTCTTCATCTTTTAATCTCGTATGTAAAGCACTTTGAACTATGTATGAATGGTGCTATCCAAGAATAATAATCTCTCAAGATTCCCGCCAGACCTTGACATTGGACAAACACAGATCTGATGGCGTAGTTTGTGCTCCAACACCTAATCTTCAACACTATATAGTTCTAGATATGGAGGTCGTATGGGAGATTAACATGTTTGCAAACCTGTTGCACACATTTCTTGAACCTGAAGGTTAACCCCATATTCACTTGAGTTCTGGGTTGGTGCACATTAGTTTTATGTACTGTTTTTCTTTATTTCCAAGAGTTAATACAACTGAGTGTTAAGTTGATTAATGACTGACTTTGACTGGTGCTCATTTTATTTATGAAAATACAGAATGTTTTATTGGATGAGCCTTCAGTTACATTCAAAAATGTAACTGAATGTCATGCTTTATTCTTTGTGGAGAAACAGCCACTCAAGTGAGCACTAATTATACTGTGTGAGCCAATGTATGTCAGGTCCTAATCCCGTCCATCCGCGTGAATGCTCTCCTCCAGCTACATTACTTCACAATGTTCTCTCAGCCTGCTTGTGCTTATATGAGGAATTGTCCTGTTATTCAGAGAGACACCGAGCGCTCCATTGCCTGATTTGCCTTGTGCCTGATCCTGTTCCTTGTGCCTTCCTGTCTTGTTCCCATCTCCCATTCTGTCCCGTGTCCCAGAAACTTACCTGCCTGCTTCTCTCCCAGGATTGGCCCTTCAGCTCTTCAACCCTGGCTTCTGACCTCCATTTCTGGCTCGATTTGACTTGGATTCCGCTTGTACTCCTTCAATGAAAAGTGTGCTCCGCCTTTGGGTCCTCCTATCCCCGTTTGTTCCGATACATGACAATATACTTTGTGACTGTGAGGGGAAAAAACATTTCATTCAAAAATTCTCACCACTCTGAGTACGTTTAAACTGCTCTTTTAAACTTAAGTAGTTTTTGGGAGAGGTAGTTTTACTCTACTTTGAGTATATTTTTTTTGGAAGTAACAGTACTTGTACTTGAGTAGGATTTTTCAGTACTCACCCCTAGCTGTATGATGATACCATGACGAATGTTAGGGTGATGAATCAAGTGTAAGTTTCACTTGTTTTGGCTACTTGGGCCTTGAATGGGAGGATGATGATGGTTGTGCCATGCCATATAACATGCCTTCCTCTGTGAGAAGAGTTGATAGCTTTGTTTTTATGTACCAGAGTGAGGGGTTGATTCCCTTATTGATTCTTTAACCGACTTTTCATCTCTCGATCTACCGGTTTATACAGTAGAAGAGCTAGTGTAGCCAGAATCACCAGGGACCCAAATAAACCTGCTTCCCGATTACCTGAAAGTCCAGTTTGTCTGCTTCATGCCTGCTGTTGGTCTTGAGAGATCAAGATAGAGGCAAATGAGCCGGTCGGGTGCTACATGCCATCCAGACAAGAACTGGTGGACTGAAGGAGTCATCGGCGCTTGTGGTCCTGCTTCTTGATTTTCACCATGTTTAATGTTGAGGCTGCAATTCTTTTTAAAGTGTCACCTGTTGCTCGTAGCCTTTGTAATGCAGTATCAGTTTTCTCAGTGTTTCCAAGTCTCTTGATTTAAGGGACTGGTAATGTAATATCAGGAATCTTTTGAGCTGGATGTGTCTAGCACTTGAACAGGAAATGGGGCTTATCATTTTTATCTCCCCTATAACCTTAACCTTCTCCCATTATCATGCTGAGGTCATCTTTTTGGTGTGTAGCAGGATGCCCTTTTACATGTTAATGAGAATTCAAGCAGGGCCCTCACACAACAAAGGTGATTTGGAGGCACCAACCCCCCTCTTGTATTTAAAACAAGTCCCTGGCTCTGCAAGAGGTAGCTGGAGTACTTCAGTGGAACCCACGCAAAGAGGGGTAGAATGTATACATCCAGAACACATGGCACTGGACCAAGACCTAGACTTGATATATGGTGTTGTATGGCTATAAGTCAACCTGCTGAGCTCTGTACACTGATACTGATATACACTGCTCAAAAAAATTAAAGGAACACTTTTTAATCAGAGTATAGCATCAAGTCAATTAAACTTCTGGGACA
>JAACJT020000036.1:13997977-14020917 GCA_009936485.2 Gymnarchus niloticus
AGTCTGTTTGTCCTTGTTTTAATGCTTCTGTATCTTTTGCCTGATGGCAGCAGTTGGAAGAGATCATGGGCCGGGTGCGAGGAGTCTTTTAGGATGTTTTCCGCTCTCCTGAGGCAGCGAGAGTTGTGCAGTTCCATATCTCTCTCTCTCGCTCATTCTAAAGGTTCATGGGATACAGCAAGCCAGGGGCCTAGAAGGCCCAAGAAAGATCAGAGGTCAGCCAGGATAGATCCTGAAAAGACTAAACCCCTTGAGATCACAATAACTGACAGCAGAGCAGAGAGCTTTCGGGTCCTGGCCCAAGAGGGGAAAAAATGTGTATCAAACAGTCCTCGAACCCAGTGACAGCTCCAGATATGGCTCTGCTGACACACCACTGAAATTTACATGCCCACGAGACAAGGTCCAGATTCCCGCCTGGAAAACTGCGGAGGTGTCAGCGATGAACTCTGCCAGACTTTAACAAGGCAGCCAGGCACCAAATAACAGCTTTAATCTGCACTCCAGAAGTTGTGATATAAAACTTGTTTAAATACACCCCTGCTCCCATGCCTTCCGGGTATTGTTTTGGCTTCCTTGGCCTAATCCACACAAAGCGGTGGGTGCCACTGCATTTCCACTGGAAACAGCTGATCCCACAGGCCGTGCCCCACCTGCAGCAACAAGCAGCACGGTGGATTGGCAGAGAGGGGTAGAGGTCCACCCCCACCCCCCAAAAAATGAGCTGTCAGGTTGCTGTTGAACTGACACCCCCAACCCATAACACATCTCCATAATAAGATTCTCTCCAATAATAAATATTCTAATGAACATCTGCAAGGCATATACCCACCCCCTTCTCACTCTCCCACCATCCCCCCCAGGGGTTTGAGGATGACACTACACCAGAAAACTGAACTACAGCACAGAGAGCCTATAAATGGGGGGGGGACACAGCACAGTACAAGTATCCGCCAGGCTCCTACCTTGGGGAGAACGTCGTACGCCTACACATGATATGGGGCAGGATTTTGGCCTGAGTTTCACAGTGCGAAAAGCTTACTTGTCAGAAAAGTTCAGTTTGACTGTGAACGCGCTCAAAACTTAATACTAATCTCAAAATACGTGAAACTACATTGCTAATATGGAGACATTTTCAGGACCCATTAAGACGAACACATCTAAAGGGGAAACGATATAATGCCCAATGACTGCGATTTGCAACCACGCCGCTGCATTTTTGTTCTGAGGGGTTTTTTTCTTAAACATTAAGTGATTCATCTGTACGATTCTGAAAGCATAAAACCATCAAAAGTCGGCGATTTCCATCAGTAATTCACTTTAAAAGGAAGATTTTTCAACCGGGACATTGGCGTGACTTCTTGTCTCCTTTACTGTAAGCGACTCTTCCGAACTTCGAGACATTGTATTACCTCATAAAGATGGTAAATTAATTTACAGATTGAAAAAAAAAAAAAATCCAGTAAGACCAAAGTTAAACTAGACAAAGACACATTTTGTTGGTGAGCGGGTTAAATTGTTCTACAGAGGTACAGTACAATAAAACGACGTAGCAGACTTACAGCCTGCAAATGGCTGCATACTGTATGTATTGGCAGATAAAAATTCAGTTTAACAGCGCAGACGGACTAAATATACTGCGACAACCAGCATATTAAAGAACAAACGAAGTGTAACATGTCTAGAAATACAAGAACTGTGGAGAGTACAGCAGGAATATAACTGAAGAGCGCCTCCACCCATAATAGGAACGACATGAAAGCAGGCAGTGACAGACAGAAAGAAGAAGCGGGGTGACAGTCTAAAAGGCAAATACCACATCTAAGAATAACAGATAACAAGATCTAATGTATCGACCCATTCATATCTATAATGAAGGACTTCGTGCATTGATTTACATGATTATTCTATTAAATACTCACCCCTCCCCCACTCCTAGGGTACTTGAGTTGAATGCAGTTGAGTGATACGAGTAATCAAACATATAACCGCATATAAAGGCTAAGATATGTTGCACTGATCGTGCCAAGAGCTTTTTAAAAGGAGATAAAACGTACAAAGACGGGCGAAAGGCAGAGAATTAGGACGCAATGAACGCAGACTGCACCGTGACATGCTTGCACTAATGCGATTGCAAGTAAGGGATTTATGCATAATTCCATTACTCACACGCAGCCCAATTTTCAAGATCATTTGCAGGAGAAATATAGAAAGTTGTAAATGAGAGGGTTCCAGCACTGCAGCCAGTATCCCAGTGACGAATTTACTGGAAATCTTTTCTGGAAAGATATCCGTTCATACAAGGCATAATTACACACAAACGCCCCCCCCCCCCATCAGCCCTGGCTATTTCTTTTACACAAATGCTCATGTGAAAGGCGATCCCGCAAAATAAACGAGTCATCATTTGGCAAGTAATAAATGCAAGAAAGCAAGACTAACCCACACACAGGTTAATGAGACATCTGTGACAATACTGAGATATGACTTTTACAGAAAAGCAAAATAAAACAATGCACGTCTGCAGGCAAATGTATCATATACACACATTTATACATAGATAAAAAATAACGCTGACAAAAATAAGCAACCAATAATGCTGAAAGATCATATCATGCCTAACTACCAATCGCTTGTTTTGGATTATCTACAAAATTACACATTTCAAAACATCGGGGCAAGTTTTATACGAGAACCTCAGTAGAAATCTGGAGAGGTTACTTACGGTCCAGTATTTCATTATTACTTTGCAACGAGTCATACTTTGCAGACTATTTCGGTGAAGAGGCAACAAATGGTTACATTTCAATCAATAGGAAAGTTGGTCTTTTTGAAGGGAGCTGAGCGTTACAGGAGTGGGATCGCTCAGGACCCTGCATGTCACCCTAATGCATGAAAGGAGAGATACCTGCAGGTTGATCCATTTCAATGTAAAATATTAATTCTGTAGAATATGGCATCACCACATCCCTCCATCCATCGCCGTCCTTCTCCGTATTCCACACTGTGTTGTACATCGTCTAGTATTTGGAAATAAAATGCGCCTCCTTCACAGCACTCAGGATAAAATATACATCAGAAGTATAAAATGTACAGTAAGCTGACTATGGTCAGCTACATACGCCAACCAGGAGGCAAACAGTACAGTGAGCCGAAATCCTGCTTCAAGATAACTATATGCGAATGGAAATTCCCCACAGCACTTGTCTCTCTTGTTGGGGAGCATTCACAACGCGAAGGGTCCTACAGAAGAGAAAGTAAAAGCCGGCTCCAGCCTCTACTTCACTCTCCCCGAGGATGCCAGGGAGCGTAATCTTCATTTCTAAACGAGAGCACCCCGCTTTAGTATGAGAATTTTTACATCATCTCAGAAGAGCCAATCAGCTCGCCGGCGACGGGGGAGCCCTTTCTTTGAGACGTTTCAACACTACTTCTCTTGGTAATAAATAAAAGTGACTATCGAAATAACTCGTGGACTCGGATTAAATACGTGCATATCGCTAAAAAATGTTTTAATAACGTCTAATTTTCCAGTTTAATCTTGGCGATTACTGTTACCCCTTAAATAAGTTAATTTGCTCGTCCCCTAATGTTGCGCCTGGAGTGGTACGTCCCTCCCGGTCCGTTGCCAATGCACACTGGCTTTCAGCGTGCAGGATCTGGATATGGGAACCAATGGAAGCCTTTACTTTAACTCTGTTGCCGAAGTCGAAGCATCTTCTCAATTTTAAGAGACATTAGGAGAGTCTGCGTACGTCGCGTAACGATCCCTGGCCAATCAATAGGGCACAACACGCAAAACAAAACGCGATAGGCTGTAACAGTTACTATGAGAGACAAAGGGACGTGAACCGTCAGGCTAGACCCCCCTCCCCCTTTTACAGCCCTTTGATAAACGTGCAGTCAGTTTGGGAGCTATACGTGCGTGCACATTGAACTAAATACCGTATTTTCACATTCCTATTTTAAAATTTTAGGGATACGTATAATGTACCGATTAGTTGCTGTTCGGAAGAATCGACGCGTGAGTCAGTTACACGTTGCTTTCATTTGTTTCGAGCCTCCGTTCAGTCTGCACAGTTTAGTCTAAACAAGTGACTTTCCAAAAATGTTACAACGGTGTTACAGTGAAGTGCTTCCTTGTGCCTGTAAGATTTGCAACTTCATTTGAGCTAATTTCTACTCCTGCAGGCATCAAGTTTCCCAAATCAATTCAATAGCAGACACGTTTGTTCTCATACCTAAATCTGAACACCAACAGACAATAATGTCTGCCCATAAATACACTGCCATTAGCACCACAGGCCGTTCCACTCATCTTTGCTGTCTGTGTCTGTCCAAACTGTCAGAATGAAGAAATTCACCTCTCTGTGCTTACGCTGTAGCTGTCAAGCAGTGAATCCAGTTAACTATAACAAGAAGAAAGGCTTCCATATGGCAAGGGACCGACACAGATATCCTGCATTAAATGTAACATGCACAGTCAACTGTCACCCAGACAACCAAAGCAGAACATGAACAGATGGATCCTAAACAATGGAACTAACTTAACTTGCCTATTATTGTAGGAGCCCTAGGAAATACAGTATTCATCTGTTTTGTAGATTACGGTTATAAACGATACCTGCAGGAAAAAAAGTGATTATAAAAAGAATAGAAACAGCCTTTGAAGTACTTTGTGTTGTATTTTTATTATAATTTCAAACACCCTTCACCATTTTTATATGCAAGTATTCACAAGTGTCTATTATAAAGTGAACATAATGGCCTGGTATTTGTAATTCATTTTATCCACAGCCCCACTTATTTTGCCGTGACGGTTATGAAGCAAGTATGAGTGGCTGAAATGCTCCTTTTACTTCAGCTCCACTCTGAAATAATTGGCCTCAGAATGCTTTTGCTTTTCAACATACTCAAATCTGAGACAGCAAAGAATAACTAGAGACATAGTATGTTAAGCGAGATCTACACAGGCATAATCCAACAACGTCTGAGGGATGTCTCATTGGGCGATTTCTTTCTGTTACTAGGCACCTGACATCGAATTTGTTTTGAGAATAAACAGGCTGTTGCATTTTGCAAATATTCTCACTTAGCCCTGAGGACTGAGCTTGTGTAGCAGAGAGAAGATATCGCAGTCTGCCTGGCTACAAGGCCAGGCTAATCAATGTCCGATTGTGAGAAAATGAGAGTGGGATTGCCCCTCTGTGCTTTCAAAAACAATAAACACTTTCAGTGAGTTTTCAGCCAGTAACAGCAAAATTGAGTATATGGCATTAAAAAGTAAACTGTCTTGTAATGCAACACAAGCAACTACTGAAGAAAGTTTAAGTGTAGCTGTAAACAAACTGTTTTGTAGGTTCCAGCCAAGACTACTACAATAAAACTTGTTAAAAAGGGAAACCACCACATAGTATTTGTATACAAACAATGTCTAGTTCTTAAATGTTTTCCAATAATAACTTCATCAATATTTCTGGCAAGAGCAGGCCTCACAAAAGACAGATTAAACATTAACCATTTAGACGTTTCTGGTTATCACTAAGTCTGAAATGGGAGACACCGGAGAGTCAAAAGTTATGAGGAATGTTTCTATTTGCTCCTGTTGCTGGTTCACCACGCTGATGGCAACATTCGGTTTTAGTAGAAATGTCAGATCTAGAAACGTGATACGAACGCACATGCGTGTGGGTGGGTCGGCTGGCACTGGCGGCCCACGGGGAGAGACTCCGGCTGCTGACTGTTTGACAGGACATCTGTAGGGGACAGATATCCCACACCACAGCCCAGATGGTAACTAATAACAGCTTTTGTACCCCTTTTTTACAGAATCTCACAGTACAGTGACTACATATAGACCTAAAGTAAACTTACTGGATTTTGGCTTGGAATGTGATACTCCTGAGGGGGTGGGGTGGGGAGATGTCTACCCTTTACGTGATGATCTTTCAGGCTTACCGACTAGTGCTCCACAGATTGTTTGTACACCTTTAAACGAGCAGTAATGACCCTTTTTTTCATGGTCTCTCCCAATGCCTTAACCAATGACAAAGGGGAAGACTTGAGAAAGCCTCTTTCTATTTCACCACCATGCATGTTCGTGGGGGGTGTAGGACTTCAGTGAGGTCATTACAGAATTGTGCAACTTGACCATCTTCTTGAAGCGGTGCAATGCTCAGGTGACTCTGAGTAACCTCATGCTTTTTCCACTAACTCTCACACTCTACCTTCTCCTCAGACTCTGGCATTTCAAAAATTTGCCTCTGCGTTTCTTCCTACTACACCATTAATCGGCATTTAGATTTCGATTGCTCACACTCTCCTTGCTTTTTGGATGTTCTTATGACTTACCAACAAGGCAGGCAAACGTTCAGATCAAAGGCTGATTGCTGTAATCTTTCATCTTTCACCAATGAACCACACTAGATGCCAGGCCAAACGTTTATTACACATTAAAAAAAATCACGTGATCCAGTAGGGCATGTGTGTGAAACAACACATGACTGATGCCACGAATACAGGTGTATATAAGCTGTCACAATACTGTAAATAAGAATATTTACAATACCAAATACTAAAATAACCTACAGAGTAAACATAAAACACATCATTTCATGTATGCATTGTTCTGTAAAAATTTGTGTGAACAGCAAAACTCAGTGAGGCTATCAAACACTATTCATGAACTGTGATAAAGTGGGTTCTTGGGTACAAGTGAAGAACTGTAGCTTGAGTTTTGCGTGTGTATGTGTGTGTGTGTGTGTGTGTGTGTGTGTGTGTGTGTGTGTGTTGGAGTTACCATAGGGACAAATGTTAAGTATGATGACCAAAGCTCTTGGGTAGCCAAAGGAAAACAGGACTAAAGAGTCAGAGTAAACAACAATGGAGACGAAGATCAGTTCATATTATTTCACCGCACACAGACATGCCACTGCTGTCCTTGTAGAGTGTACATATATCACGATATTTACAGCTGGCCATGACTAAAACTCCTGAGGGTTCTGAAGATGTATGGTACTGCTGAAGCCGAGTAGTGCGGAAGCTGAACTCTGACACATTGCTTTGGCATTTGTGCTGCCCAAATACTTTAAATTTTTTACCATGAAGCTGCCGAAATAGACGTGAGAAAATGTGAATAGCTAGCAATGGGTAGATGAGCTTTTAATTTAAATCAGAAAAAAATGAAGAAAAAACTGAAACCCATTACAGGTGAACTGACTATAGTCATCACACACACACACACACACACACACACACACACACACACACACACACACACACACACTCCTATTTCCTTCCTATGTAGTATCAGTTCAATACAATTAACAATCCATAACCCCTCAGCAAACAAAATCCTTTTTGTACTTTCAAGAAGCAGATGAAAGGCATCTGGTCCGAGTCCCCAAGGCGGCAGCTTTTCCAAAAAAAAAAGAACAAAATGTCAGCCTTTAGAAATCTGCATGCGATCATAATTGACTGCCTTATAATTAAAACTTTCACCTTTTCTAACCTCATTTGCATAGTATCTTAATGTTTGATATAGGGTATGCTTTAAGACAAGAATGAGTGCAAAGAAAGGCATGTACATGCAAAGCACTCCAGACATCAAAAAAGGGAACATGCACCAGGCTGATGTTGTTAACTGCCTTCTGGAAGGAGCAAACACAGATAACCAACTAGAGAGTAATGAAACTTTGAATGACAAACATTTAATTCAACAAGATCCCAGCGATAAATCTAAAATAAACTGAATGGATCCATTATATTTTTTCCACTGACATTTAATGATCACAAAATATAATTAGCACTGTAATATAATTAGCTGAGAAGTCTTAAGGCAAATTAATGTCTAATGTTCTTACTAATAATTAGGCAATTTCACCTTATGTGACCCCTCAGGAACTAATTAAGACCTGCCAATTTTTCTTTTTTCAAATTCAGCGCTTTGCAAATGGCTCATTTTTTCCAATATTTCAAAATTAAAACTTTGTTTTTCCTTTTTTATTAAAAGCAAGATGCCGTGCCTTAACTTCCTCACTAAAAATCCACGTCTGCCGATACACAGTATTTTAGGCCAAGAACAATGAGAAGGAGCTGTTCCACTGAAGACCACACATCAGCTCTCTGTTTACCAGGCAGAATTGCATTAGTGCCCTTCACAGAAAAATGCGCCATCTAGTGACTACGGATGAAGCTCACTGAGTGGCGTAGCCTTGAGGGATACACACCATAGTACCACAAGAACAATACTCTTTAATTTTTATCTAGAAAATAAAAGTAAACAATCAAACAGTGCCTCTGACAGGTTCTATTTCCCCTATGCAAAAAAAGCCAAACACCTTTTAAAGGCAGCAAACAACATTTGGTATATTGTATTTGCAAACACAAATGTGAAGTAGTCGCAATATTTTAACTGCATGAATATCTTTGCACCTCAGCAAAATTGAAAAAGCAATAAGCAGTAACACCTATCTATTTTACAAAATGCTAAACTCCATTCCAGGCAGCCTAGGGCATAAAGTGGGGGACACCTGTGATGGGGGGCCAACCCATAACAAGGCAAAGACACACTATGGACAATATTTTTGCACTATGGGAGGAAACTGGAGTACCTACAGGAAACCCACAAAGCATAGGGAGAACATGCAAAGTCAACACACACAGAGCAGCAGTGGGATGCAAACCCCCAACTCTGGAAATAGTAGGCAATAGTGCTAACCACTGAGCCACTGTGTCTCCGAGTGTTAGTAATAAACTGCAAATTTAATACATACAAATGTGCTTTCACAGGCAAGGGTTCGGTATGGAAAATCGGAAATCAAAAGTTTTTGTAAAAATAAATGCAGAAATCTCTCGTGAGGTCGGAGCTTACAGTTTGCTATCTGAATCATTCGTAATTTTGATCTTACAGAGCAAAACAAAAATGGGTCATGTGTTCACTTCAAGAAGTGCCTTGTTATCCGTATGTACTGAGACGAATGGCACAGTGGTGAAAATGGAGAGCCTTCTTTCAGCAATTCAATTATGTGCTAGAGTAGGCTTTAAACTTTTTTGTAAGAAAATTAAATTTGCATGGTGAAATTCTGAATTTGAACGTAGGCTACATTAAAAGAAACATTTGAGATGTAATTGTAACTTCCGAAGGATCCATTTCCAGACTACTTTTGCTTACTTGGCATTCTGTGTACTTTTATATCCATTGCAAAAGTTTTCAGATTATTCGTATACTATGACTTGTAAAGGGCATGATTCTAAATAATACATTTTCTGGCAATAGTGAAAACTTGAGAAATTCATCGTTGTGAGCTCATGCTCAATTTACGTTTCAATGAGAACCTATGTGCTGGTCTTACGGTGGGTATGTACCTCTTGACCTTCCTCAGAACGTAAAAAGAGTGACAGAAGAACAGCTGCTTTCTTGCGTACCTTGGAAATGACTGCTGTTTACAGCACTCCACCACCAGAAAGAAACTGTTAAGATGATCATTGATCATGGCTTGATTGCACACTTTAAGGGTTACTAATTTATGACGCTAATATGTATATGATGTTTAAAGTAATCGGGCAACTGGTATGATATGTGTGGCCAGCAATGCATTGGCACCCCTTTCAGAATGTTCACCAGCCCTGTGTCCTATGCTGCCAGATAAAGTCTCCAAGTTCTCCTTCAACCTTGACCAGGAGGATTGATTAAAAGATGGAAGGATGGATGGAAGGATGGTGTGATATGCAAACAGAAACACATGGCATGCAGGATTTATAAGAAAGGGTAGTTTATTTTTGGATGGGTCAAACACTACTGAAAAGAAAATCTGCAGAATATCAAAACTAGAATGGCAGAGCAGAAAAGCTAAAAAAAATGGAAAACACAAACTCTAAAGGCATGTTAGATAGATAGATAGATAGATAGATAGATAGATAGATAGATAGATAGATAGATAACTTTATTAATGCCCAAAGGGAAATTTGTGATTCTCACATCTGTGTCTATACCTTACTCAGAGCTTCTTTCCAACACCATGTACAGGTTATAACTGGCACAGCTGGAATTTATTTACGCAAAGACCCTGCTCACATGATTGTTCACCCACTTTCCTTCACTCAATAAAAGTTTTTATACATCAGTGTCACAAAAATACGATAATGGCAGCATGTGAAGAACATGAGATTGCCATAGTATTTTCCCAATGACACAATGTATCACCTGAACAATTTCCCTTAACCAGAGCCATAAGCCATAATTAAAATAATCTTAGTGAGGTCAGCCTGACCAGGATCTGTGGTTTAAATACGGATGGATGGATGGATGGATGGATGGATGTTAGTGTAGCTAGCTTCCAGAGATCCTTGTAAAAATGACCTCGCAGTTTTATGTAAATACCTTTCATCACCACTTTTCTTCATAGTCATGTAAGCCAGAGTGTTACTTGTTTACTTAAGTGCCATTAAATCTATTGTGTAATGCCATTACACACCCCATGTGAAGATGCAGAACTTGGGTCACAGTCGTAATCCCATTTGTAGACCTTGAGGCTTAATTGGAACCTTGCTTGGAACACTTAGAGATTCCAGCAAAGTAATTCTGGGATCCAACTTCCACCTCCTTGCTCTGTACCAATTAGGTTCTGTCCACAGTGTGGTTTGATCGTGACCAAAAACAGGATGGTGCCGCTTGGACTCTGGAATCTCTGCTTTTCATTGGCTCTTTAATTTCAGTAATTGATGGACCTTGTTCCTTATTCGGGGCTGTTATCGGACCCCACAATGCTTCCTCTTTCCTCTTTGTCTTATTTGACTTTTGAGTTTGTTTTGCTCTCCTCATGACAGGCTGAATTGTACATTTCCTATAACTGGCTTCCACCCGCTTATCAGGTCCAGTCTACAATTAACTTATTCAGAAATCTATGCTTTGGAAATTCTTCCTGTCAATATGTTTACGTGTTTAGTAAGTTGGGTCAGTGTGGGGGAATTTCATGTTTGGTGGGGCAGGTCCTTACTACACTTTCCTCTAATGAGCTTGTTGGACAGTGGCATTATGAAGACGGAAGGGGCCAGATATCCCACAACCTTAAGTGCTTTTTTGGCTAGCTTTTTCCCATTTTTGGTGGAGCTAGCACAGAGTGTTACTAAAAGGTAGGTAGAAAGATAAGGAGTAGCATACACAGGACGCCCGTGGGCTGGCAGCTGCTTTGCCAGCGAGGTGTTTACGTGACTTCAAAGCCGGCGTGGCGAGGGCGTGACCATCCACAAGCAAGCCGTGAGAGTATTGCTCCCCCTACAGGTGGTAGTGATGCTGTACAAAAACTTCGATGAAGAACATTTGCCTGAAGGGGACCTGCTTGTGACTTGTACCAAAGGGTGGTGTTGTTACGAGGACAGTGACAGATATCCTGAGAAGCCACAGGAACAGCATTAGCCAGGCCAGGCCGAGATGCACAGAAGGGACAGCGGCTGAAATATGACTGCCAGAGGCTGCATGACGTTTACACACAAACCTGCTCTTTGTATGCCTCTATAAGCCAGTGTTGAGAAGAGAATGAGACATTTAAAGAAATGCTTCAGGAAAAGAACAGCTTTGAGTTGCGGTGTATAAATGTACTGTTTGTAAGTGAGAACCACAGCCCGGTCAAGTAACAGTGAGCCTGCTCATCACTGCACCTCCAGGGAAAAGCCACATGCTTACACAGAAAAGTCCTGAGGGTGAGACAATCAGATTTCATGCAGGCCCAGACACGATCCCAGAAAATCCCCTCAGACCACCCCCACCAAAGCTGAGTTTGTGGTGGAATCGTTTTGGCACCGGGGCCTGTCTGCGAGAAAAGTCGCTCGTGGGCTGGGCCGTGAAGCGACACTTGGGACGGTGGCCTGTAAGGGATATGCCCGCCGTCTGTCAGCACATGGCACATGGAAGCGAAACCCAAACCCAAATGTGACAGCCTGCTGAGGATTCGCTAGAAAATGTACCCTGGCAGGTAACAGTCTGAACTTTGGATCACCCGTCGGGAAGGCTAGGATGTTCTGCCCAAAGCTGTCTCCAGCTTTCCCTATAAAAACAGCTCTTACATAATTTTAATATGAATTGATTTAACAGATATTTAAACTTTGAGGCAAATGGGAACGTTTAGCATTATCGACATAGATGGTATTCATACTGAATGATCATATGTAGTTATTATGCAAATACAGTCATGTACAACAAGTTAACTTTGGAGGATGAAAAATAGTTCAAAAGTTTCTATAGTTGTTTTCATGCCAAAGAAATTACGGAATTTCATTTAAAGGTATGTACAATTTCCCTGAAGTTTAATTTATCAATAAAACTTGTTAAAAATGATGCCATTTGGCTGGGGACCTGTGCTTGGTTTCAACGGAATGGGACCAGTTCTGGTGTGAGTTACCATAGTGGTTTCCAGTCCAACTTCACTGGCCTGTGGATGAAGACATTAAATGACATTTAATTAACTAGGATTTATTGAAACAATGGGAAAAGTGTTTCAGTTTGGATCCAATTATAGCTTTTAAAACATTTTAAGAATTAGATTCTGTACCAGCCATAAGTGGGAGCTCTTTTTAAAAATGTAAACTCTGATTGATTTTGCATTCCACCTCCTGGTGCGTGGAAAACAAAGTGTGGACTGAGAGTCCAGTAACTCCCAGATCCCCCAGGAAGCTTACCCATGCACCCCTCCACTATGACCCTTCTGGCTTCCACCAGCTTTGTCTCCACACCCCCTGAACACGGCATCATCCACTCACAGCCATCTGACCCTTGGTCCCAGAGAAGGGTCACTGGGTTCAGATAGGGGCGTGACTACTGCCCAGCACACTCAGGCCCCTGAAATGCTGAGAGCCAAACAGCTGACCAAAATCGGTACCATTCCAATAACACACTCTGACCCAGACTGCACTGTACTTGTGTTTTAGGGTCTAGGACAAGGAACATGTGCTAACAGGCATAAAAATATGACGATATCATTCACTTATGGTAAGCACTATTGCATTACAGGTGAAATTTTAATAAAACAGTCTGTGTACAACAGCTAAGTAACAGGAAAAGTCACACGTTTTGATCTCCTATCATAATTGAAATACAAAAACACTTATAAGCAACTTTAATAGTGAAAATGCCCCTGACTGATAGTCATCATGGTTTCTGGGATGTCATTGTGAATGGTGTTATATATGTTGGTCTAATTTATAAAAACATTTGCCTTTTCTGAGGTAATCATCAGATATTTGTTTAGAATGAATTTATAAGCTGCTAGTCTACGTTTGTTGCTGGTGACTATTACATGTATGCCTTGCATGACAATATCCCTCCACACTCTGCTTGCATCGTCCATCAGTTTTGGTGGGCTGTCTGTTATGGCATACAGGGTTCAATCTGGCCGTGCAAACAGCCCATTATTAGTAATCCAAAACTTTTCAATCACCCAAAAAAAATGTGTGAGGCAGCAATAGCCACATGAAATTTTGAATGCAAAAACACGAAGAAGTGGTCGTTTTGACCACTTCCTGTTCAGATTGCATTCCGCAGTGCTTCATATGAGAACTTCAGCTGTAAGTACCGCCCTTTCATGGAACTGATGGTGAAGTGGTGAGAAGAAACAGATGAAGCTGTGGTGATCCAAAATGCTTTAGCTCAATGTGATGCACACACTACCAGAGGATGGTACTGGGCAAAGCCTGCACTTTCAACCATGAATCCTAATGATTTCCAAGAGCAGGAGTGTTCGTTTAGGAAATCTTAAAGGGTGAAGCTGAGGACTGAGAAGGACCACCCTCTTGTAGACTTTCAGCTTGTTCTGCGGCACCATGGAAGAGCGGGCAGGTGAAGAAGCGAGAGGAAGGTGGGCCTAGGGTCACCAGCCACCCCGCTGCCCCCTCAGGTGCTTGTTAAAGGGCTGCCCCTGGGCAATGAAAGGAGTGGAAGGCCTGACCTCTTTGCCTCCTCGTTGGGCCTAATTACAGCTTCAGAGGTTTACCTGAAGACGAAGTACAGGAGTGGGTATGCAGCCAGGGCAATCCCTTAGAAAGGATTTTGGGGGGCCAAATGCGAAGAACGGAGAGGCCCACTTGCAGTATGAGTGCCAGCAGTGCTGTCGAGGTATGAACACCGAATAACAAAGTACTAGCAAAGCCTGTGACTTAAAAATAAGAAACAAATGTGTTAATTCATTAAGGGGAAGTGGGCCTTTGGGGGAAAGGGGAGCGACTGGGCTAAGATAAGCTTTATTGCTCGTCTTCAGGTCTAGGTAGCCCAGATTGGATTAATAAAGACTAATCTGGCATTAATGAGATCAGCTGATGCTGCCTGTTTCCCCAGCTGTTGCTAGACATGACTGATCTCCTCAAGCTTGGGGGACTGGGGAAAAACGTTATTGATTATAGTCGTCACTGTCGCCAGCGTAGTTCACTCTAAATGGGGCACACAGGTCCCACCTCAAGATATGTAGGTGTGGACCATTAGGATACTGTCATTATTAATATGTACTATCAGGTGGACCACTCTTCGCCAAACAATAATGGGGCCGGCATTTTGCCTTTACAAACACAACACTCACCCTGTAGGGTTGTAAAAGCCAGGAGCATTTGGACATCTGAAGGGCCTGCTCAGGACCTGTCTCTCCTGGCTCTTGTCATATCTCAGAGGAATCCCCTAATTTATTGAGGTACGATGGGGGGGGGGCATAGACCTCTGGAGGCAGGATGAAGTCAGGTCGCGAGCTCCTTCCTTCACTATCAACAATATAAAACAGACTTCTGCTTAATTTTTCAAACCACGAACCCTGAGATCCAGTGCTGGAGGTTCTCTGTGTATTTCCCTTGTGCTGAAGCCAAAGCAGCTATTTTTTTGTCTTCATCCCATGCGACCATTTTTTAAACCTGCACTCAAATAAAACCACAGTTCTGCCCTCCAATCCCCATGTTACACAGTTCTTTGTTTGCACCTATCATCCGCAGTGACCTGCACATTGCTTTGGTGCAGAGAAAATCATTCTACAGACCAGGGCTCTCATTCTGGTCTACATTTACACGAGCTGTTATTTGGCGCCCCAGTGCCGCTTTGGGCCTGGTTGGCACACCGCTCCTTTAAATATCAGTTTGCATTCAGACTTCTGGACGAGTGTCAGATGGTAATACAGGACGTTCCAACTAATACCGAGTCAGACTCGGTCTAGGCAGCTCACTGAACACCATAAAAATGTGATCGGGACGGGCCGTGACAGTGAAACAGGACCTAGATAAAAACAGCTGGGAACACTCTGACACCACCCACATCACCCTGCTACCTTCCTCACCCTTTCCAAGACTTACACTTGGACACCACTGCCTGACCACCAAAACCATCAGTTCTACTTCTCTCTGGATACAGTTCCACCCTGTTACCCCCCTCCAGCAACCACTCTGTGCCTGAAACATCTGTAGCACTCCTAAAACCAACAATATCATGTATTCCCCTTCTCAGTATTGACCACACTGCTTTTGAGAAAAACTTCAAGGCATAATACACACAGCTAAACAGTCAGCAATTGATTGTTTTAACTGATTACCACAGGCTGCTCCCTCAGAATTTCCCTAAAACAATTCTATACCTTCCCGGGTAGCATGGGAAAGTCATTTACAAGAGATTGTGATGGTTGACATGTGAACCAACTTCTTTCAGAGGTCTCATCCCCATGAAGTGGGGCTTTGATTGATAGGTTATGACTTTGAGATTCAGGTCTAGTAAGTCCTCCCTCTGGAGAAGCTGTAGAATTAGGGGTTAAGGGCCTAAGTCTGTATGTTAAGATCACACTGTCTATATTTGAAGATGTCTTGAACCCGAGATTCAGGAAAAAATTAAACACGTCCAGGAAGTTGGTTCTGGGTAACAAAGACACAGAGGACATCTTACTGAGAACCAACACCTGAGTATCCCTACCTTCTTATTCACATTGAGTATCAGACCAACCTGAGGTCCTTCACCCCTACGCCATTACATTCCAGACCACCGGTGGGTCTCACCCCAAGAAGACAGCTGGTAGAGTGGGAGGAACGTGATCAGCTAAGAGTACTGCATGTGGCTAAGTCGGGCTGATTCTGGTCTACACGCTGTGCCAATCTGATAATCAGGTTTTTAATAGAAAAAAAGCATAAAGAAACAGATAAATCATACAGATGTACTGCATTTGGGTTACAGAGTTGCTGGATCTCAATAGTCCTTTGTCTCGACCACCAGTTGCGCAGTAGCATTAGTAGTAGTATCCATCCAATAGTACTAGTACTATGACTATTACTAGTAAATGCTACTATTTATAACTACTACCAGTGTAATTCCTCCTCTGACTCTGGAGTATGCAGTAGGAAAACGTGAAGCAGGTGCACTGTGTATCGTCAACGGCATGGTCTTCAGCAGAGTGTAAGGCGTTCCACGCTGACTGCCAGCACAGAAGCAGCTGGCTGCGGGCAGAGCACAGGACGGCCCTCGGGGTCCTGTCGCTGCTGTGGAATCGTCTGCCCTCTGAGTCACTCCCCACAGAGTTATTAGTGGCACTTTCTGGAAAGAACCTTGGGGACTCCCAAACTGGGACCTTGAAATAGCGGGGTCTGGGAATGTTTCGATGTTGAAAAAAAAGAGAAAGGCTAAGGATAATGGAATTTCCCCACCAGCCCACTATCACGCCCTCTGTCTTTTTTCAGAATCTCTCATTCATTCTCTCCATTTCTTCAGCAAACACATTGGTTCAGCCATACCATAATTTCATCCAGTCGGAGCTAAACACTCAAACGTGGGTGATGGTGACTTCTGCTGTGAGTCTCCATCATTTTGCCCCAAGTGGCACAGGATGTCAGCAGTGACTCCTAACCCTTCATGCGTAGATGCACCACCTGCCGAGATCTGCAGATCCAAGATACGTTGACATTGAAGAGAAAATGAACATCAGGAACATTTCACCAATCACGCGCGAGATGTTCTGCATCTGCAACACAAATTATCCTTTTATCCTTGTTTGACTGTCATCTTCACCAATTCTAAATATGCAGCAAATACACAATTTTAAAATATGGGCCTCATTCTCAAAAATATAGGTGGTCTAATCAAAATGAAAACTCAGTGTCAAAATCCAGAAACATCAAGAACACAATTCACACCCCCAACAATAATTACATACAGATAGGAGTATGATTAAAATCAAGCTGTGACCGACCTATGCTATGTACAGGGAAGTACACAAAGATGAGCAAAAGGGAGGAAGGAAACTCTTCTTTGTTGTCTATTAATTATTGAAATGTAGGAGAATTATGAAAACTGCTCTTGTTAGGCTTATGACTGCAACACAATGCCCAGTGTCCCCAACAATGGCCTCGTTGTTGACGGAGGGACCCATTGTTAACCAAAGAAAGGATTTGTTTGCCTTCCCTGGTGACTTTCCCTACAATTACTTAGCCCCAGAATTTGTATACAGTGGGGGAAATAAGTATTGAACGCGTCAACATTTTTTTCTGTAAATACATTTTCAATGAGGCTATTCACATTAAATTTTCACCAGACATTGGTTTTAACTCAAGAAATCCACAAATTTAAAGAATTCACAACATTAAAGACCATAAATAAAGTTATGTGTAATAAAGTGGAATGACACATGAAAAAAATATTGAACACGCTAAATCTAATACTTAGTGGAGAAGCCTTTGTTTTTAATGACAGCTTCAAGATGCTTCCTCTGTGAAGAAACTGATCATCTGCAGTACTCAGGTGTGATTTTGAGCCATTCTTCTAAACAGATTGTGTTGAAATCTTGAAGATTCCAGGGGGCCCTCTTGTGAACCTTGATCTTTAGTTCCTTCCACAAATGTTCAATTGGATTTAAGTCAGGTGATTGACTAGACCTTTATAACAACTTGATTTTCTTTCTCTGAAACCAACTGAGAGTTTCCTTTGCTGTATGTTTTGGATCGTTGTCCTGCTGGAGGATGGCAGCAGATTCATTTCAAGAATCTCTCAGTACATGGCCCCATTCATTGTTCCTTCAATGATATGAAGTCTGCCAGTACCATGAGATGAGAAACAGCCCCACACCATGATGCTTCCAGAATCAGGTTGCAAAGGTCTTGGGAGAGCTCTTTGCTTTTACCCATCGTGAGATGTTTCTGGTGTGACACCTTGGTAACAAAAAAACTTTTTATAGCCCATCAATATGTACTCACCCAGCTGATATTAATTTGCACAGATAGGAGGTAGAATTACTTTCTAACTACTTATGGATTTCAGGTGGTTCTTTGCCTTTCCTTGTTTTGGTGCACCACTTTTTCTTAGCATGTTCAATACTTTTTTGCTGTGTCATTCCACTTTATTTATAGACTTTAATGTTGTGAATTCTTTATATTTGTGGATTTCTTGAGTTAAAACCAATGTCTGGTGAAAATTTCACGTGAATAGCCTCATTGAAAATATCTTTTCAGAAAAAGATGTTGATGTGTTCAATACTTCTTTCCCCCACTGTATATATTGAGGTAGCTGGCCAACAGCCTCGTTCCCTCTTTGCTTCAGCCAAAACAGGCATTTGTTTTGGACACCCCTGAGGTCCTCCACTCTTAGCAAGACCATAGCCTGTTTGGACTGAATTTTCCACACTCCTCACTCAACTTTTTGTTGAAGACTCCCAAAGACCATCACAGGAGTCAGGTGCTGTTGATCAGAAGCTGATGAAACAAGAGATGGTCCAGCAAGGAGTCCGAATGCTCTACAACAATTTTTACATTTCTACTTCACTAATATGGTCATTTCATTTTCTGATTTCCTGACAACCTAAAGAGTCTGTATGGAAAATGCTGGTCTTATTGCATCAACTCAAGCCTTTATTGGACCCATTATTTCACACAGCAGACTCCCATGCCACCTTTTTTAACACTCTTTTAACACTTCGCTCCCCAAGACCAGTGAAGCATCTGATGACCAGGAAATGGCCACCATCCTTCCCTAGGCCTAGGGTCAGCTTGTCAGTAGGAATCCAATAGCACACCCCTTTAAGATTTCACCCCCACGTTTAATACCCCACTTTGTCAGGGTGCAATTTGGGAGCTGAACCCTGGTTCACTTTGACGTTTAACCTGACAAATCTCTGCAGCTCGTGTTTCAGCTGATACGGCTACTTTAGCAGTTTGACAGACGGGGCTATTTTCCCCAGTAATAGCCACACTAATCCCTCCAATCAGACACCAGCACTGGCTCACAATAGAAACAGAGGGTCAATAATGCAAATCCCCGCACCCAGCTGCTTGGACGCCGCAAAAGCTTCGAAGTCTTTTCTTGCCGCCTGGATATGGCAGCCCGATTCCATTAAGCCCTCTGCAATTGTGCCTATATGAGTGGGCGACGCTTCATAAAAAGGAGAAAGGAATAACTGGTTATGAGAAGTTAGTCTCCAGGCTGTTATCTGCGAGATGTGCTGAGATCCACTTCAACAATGAATGCCATACAAATGAGCACAATTACCACTTCCTGCCTAATGATTTTTGCTACAATTTTCTCCTTTTTTCATGTTTTACCTGCAAACAATGAGTAATTTAACAGGTTTTGAAAATCTGGGTCAGTTTAATACAATTAAACTGGCACAGGGCTGAGTCCATCCTCAGTTCTTTATATCAGTTTCTAAGCAAGGATATTTTATGAGAAGAGATTTTCAAGCCTGAGCCTTTTACACAGCTACATGCTTTCACTGAGACAATTCAGAGTCAGAGGATTGTTTGAGGGCACAAACACACGGGACCCTTTGGTTTTTAACCTAGCAGCTCTTGGATAGAAGTCTTTAACTGCCACTGTGTGTCCGACCCTCTCCTTATGCCTCATTTGGGGTAAATCTACGTCCTACCTGAAGAAGGATTATAAAACTCTTCCTTCACTGTTCAACAGCTTAGCCCTTACAAGATACATTCAGCTGCTAGAAAATGTAGCCATATAGAAATCAGTGGAAACAGCAAAATGATTAATAGATTAATCTCATTGTGGCTAATCCTACCCCCTAACCGCAGAGCTTTTCAAAATCTGACCTGGGGGGGGGGTGGCTAATCGGACTTTATGAAGCTTATAAACTGATATCTTGATCTTGAAAAGACACTTCAAAGCACCGTGACCCCTGACCCTTGGGTGGTTTCCTGACAACCGTGGAGTGGTTCCTGACAATCTTTCCTGATAACAAAAACAGATTGCCCCTCTTTCTTTAATTTTACTGTCTCTTTATCCTCCGTCTCGATGACTGCTCCTCTATACTGAGATAATCCTGGAGAGTTTAACTCAGGGGTCTCCATCTCATACCCTCCCTCCAGGGTGTGCCCCTGCCTTCGACTGGCAGAGTGCCACACACAGGGGCCACTGGGACCCCTGTCTCACCAGGGCAGAGAGCTGAGAGCAGCGAGGGCGAACAGACTGCGCTGTCTCACACCCCAGCCGTAGCCCACCACGCTACTTGAAAACAATGTGCTAAACAGGGACACTTACATCCTGTAAAGGAAACAGCAGGGAAAAATGTCATTCTACTTGTCACACATCGGGAGGACTGAGCAAATGGATTTGGCAAAATAAACAGTCGCAAAGCTACTGACCACAACGCCCAGGCTGTCATGGAAGGCTAGGCCAGGCTTTGGTGATTCATCTCATTTTTCCATCAGTATCACTGGTTTAGGTTTATGTCCCCTGTGGAATGGGTGTCAGACCCACAAGTCCCAAGTGGAGGGGGTTAACCATACTGACTGTCACAAGCATGCTGTTAACCACGTCTTGCAGTTTCCACAGAGAGTACAATATCAAAAGATTGTGGTGATTTACTGAAGCTCACGGAATAATGAAAGAACAGAGTGCTGGGGAAATGTAAAAGTGTCAGCTTTGTCTCGGTGATTCTTGTCGCAAGAAGGTTGGGGATGGCTCTTACAGATGCCAGGGCATACAAAGGCAATCGAGATATACAAGCATGCCTGTTTACAATGACTGACGCTGTATCTTCAGCTCTAGTCAGAATGTATTAAGCTTTGAAATCTCAGGGGAGAGATATCTGGGCAAAAAAAGAAAACGAACCACAAATGAGGGAGATGTCTGATTTACACTGGGATGTGCTGAAATGAAGACCAGGAGAAAACACTGATATAGTTATGAAAAACGATTTTCTTCAGATGGTGGCTGAGTGGTTAGCACATCTGCCTCACAGCGAGAAGGTTCTGGGTTCAGTCCTTGCTGTCAACAGGGGCCTTTCTGTGTGGAGTTTGCATGTTCTCCCCATGCTTGTATGGGTTTTCTCCAGGTACTCCAGTTTCTTCCCACATTCCAAAGACATGCAGGATAGGTCAACTGGCTACTCTAAATTGCCCATAGGTGTGTGTATGGGTGTTCATCTTTGTGTTGGCCCTGCAGTGGATTGGTGACCTGCCCAGGGTGTACCCCACCTTTCACCCAAAGTCAGCTGGGATTGGCTCCAGCTTCCCCACAACCCTTACAGATAAGCAGCTAAAGAAGATGGATGGATAGATTTTCTTCAGAACATTTGGTGGTGAGAAATGTTTGCTTCCTGTCAGATTCCCACTAAAAGCAGGATGAACAGAAGGGATTAATCAATATTTCATTAAACATATTGTACCTCACATTCAAGGTCTAGGGTTTCAGATTCCTTCATTTCCAAACAAGAAAACAAAAGGTGACAGCTGTAATACGACCTGAAGTTCTGTCTCAAAAACATAAGCAAATGTTTCTTCATATCTGAATTTAGTTTTGAGGTAACTGACTACTAAGGTTGCTGTGTTCACCGTGCAAGACAAGACAAACCTCAGGAACATGGAGTTTTCAAAGTTGTGTAATTTAGTAAGCAAAAACCGCCAATATATAAGACTCAGGAATTAACAAGTAACTCTACCAAACTCCGTCAATTATTGTTCCAACCTCTGCAGAAATTGCAGGGTTTACTCAAAGGTCATCTGCTGTGCTGCTGATGTTGATGCATTTTACAGCATTCACACATTTCCAAATAGGGCTGTCGAGTATCCCTCACTGGGCACTAAACACGAGCGGTTTTTATTGGAGTCTCATGTTTTATTGCTACTGGGAAGCCGCATACTCACTGTTATTACCAAACAGCCCTTTCGCTTTAGGCTCAAAATTGCCTCAGAAAAACTGCCCCTTGAACCCTGACCTCTGACCCACCCTGGACTTTAAAACTGTAGTTCTGGGGTTTCTAGTTAAGCTTTGACGCTGGGCAGAGATAGCGAAAGGTAGTCTTTTTCCTTGTGCTGCACTGACAGGCCCCAGAACTACTGTTTCCTTAGGCCTATTGATGGTTGACGACTTAGGAGACAATAAATCTATTGATCATTCCCATGTTAATTACTCAGCGTGTGATAAAGAAATACAGCCCAGGTTCTGTTTTGTGCCATGAGATGTACAGTGTCGTATATAAAATCACAAAAAAGATGTCAGAGGACTTTTGGAATACCCAATGTACAGTAGAATCTCATAACGGAAGAAAGGTTAACCTATGAAAGGGTTAAGCTCTTGATAGCAACAGCTGAACAGTCACTGCTAGTAATAGGATTTTAGTCAAAGCTGAAGGAAACCTAAACTGATGGGCCTCTCGCTGGCTATGATGCACTATTTTGACAGGCTTGGCTTCAATCCCTGCAAGCAATTTAGTTTTGCTATTTAAGTGCATTGCACAAAAGCCCCCACTTAGTTCTCATGCTAAGTGTGCTGAAGAAATGCAGTTATATATACAGTACTGTGCAAAAGTCGCCTTGCAGGTGAAGAAAATGTTTAAAGCCGTGTTTCTGAACAGTAAGCGTGTATTTGCTCAGAAAAAAAAAAAAAAACTTAAAAAAATGTGTAACTAAACATAAGTACTTTGAGCTATGGTGCTGGAGAAGACTTTTGAGAGTCCCTTGGATGGCAAAGAGATCAAACCAATCTATATTAAAAG
>JAACJT020000036.1:14026955-14076608 GCA_009936485.2 Gymnarchus niloticus
GGCCTGGCGTGCTGTGGTCCATGGAGTCGCGAAGAGTCGGACACGACTGCGTGACTAAACAACAACAACAACAACAATTCATATATAATTATATTCATACATATTTATAAAATTTTAGAGGGACATGGACACGGAGTAGGGGTGGGGCAAAATCAGCTGATATTCCCTGAAAAGCCATCAGAAAAGCCACGATTAGCCATCTAATAAGCCCTGATTAGCCAGTTTCTAGTAATATTAGACAGTGTTTGGCCACATGGCCAGACCATGTGACCTTATCTGCCTAACTTACCTTCACTGGTTGTTTCCTCCTTTGGTAAACCAAAAACGGCTGTTGTTTTTATTTGTTCTTCTGTCATTCCATTAAAGCTCAAATAAGGTGGCACTGTTTGCAGTCTTGACTGGAGCCACTCTGATAACATTTAAATCCTACAAGCATGGATGGACTATTAACTACAGAAAGAAAAAGCAAGATAATTTCAATACGGAGGTGTTTTAAATCGACCTTGTAAAGCTTCTGTCACACTGAATAAAATAAACCTTGTACAGAGGACCCTAGCAGTCTGGATACATTCCCAGTAGCCAGCCCATTATTTCAAGCCATTCTCAATTTGTGCAAGTTAAAATTACTTTGCCAGAGATACAAAGTATATTAATAAATAACCCTCCATCGTGTTCCTGGATCTTTTAGACTCTGGATGTGAAGGGGGTCGTTACCCCACCTGCCGCTGCATCCTAAGCAGGACAGTAATGTTCTGAGTCGAGGGATCAGGATGGACACAGCACCACTTCTCAGCAGCCCCCGTTTGCCTCGAATGACCCCCTTGTCCAGTCACTTGCCCTCATTTCACTTTCTGCCTGGTCACACGAGTGCCGCCCTTGCTCCAAGTCAGCATGGGGGAAGACTGGGATAAATGCGTGCCAGAGGAATGCCGCGTGCGAGCTGGACCGCAAGACACCGCAGCAACGCAAAGGGGGATGCCTGTGACGGCATGCTTAGTTTCAGCTCCTTTCCAGATCTTCCAAACTCAAACCGGAGAAGTTAGTTAATGTGCTTAAGAGCAGCAGTTGCTCTTGACCAGTCATGTCCTGTTACTCCAAGTATAATCATTTTACAATGCATCAAAAAACTTATAATGTAATGCAAACAAAATCTGCATATTCAATTTACAAGGAGAGCACAAGAGAACATGTTAATGCATTGAAGAAAATGCTGCCAAGGTCATCATTCACCACAGAGGCGATGGATGCCTTTTGTACCTCCTTTCAAATGACAAATATGACCAAAATTCTGCAAGCTCTTTCCATCAGGGTAAGCTCCACTTGTTTGCTTTCTGTCTTATTCATACCAAAGCTGGCATGGATCTTTATCACCCCCTATATATTTAGCACTGTCTCCATAAGACAAAATGGAATGTCAGGATATGATAGGACTGATAACAAGTACAAGAGAGTAAAATTTGGCCTTCCTGTCTGATATAAAAAGTGCTCTTTCCACTCTGGGGTTAATCCTGTGTCAGTACCCCAATTGCCCACTTTTGGCTTAATGCAATAATGAGCCTTTTGAGGATTTGATAAAAGAGAGGCAGGGCTAACCCTGACTGACCGAGGTCACCATACACCAATTGAAAAGTAAACGACTCAACTCCCCAACTTCAATACTTCTGGTAGCTTGTGTTACGGAAAACCTGGGGCTTAGTTTGTACTCGGCAGTTGTTCAAGTGTAATCGTGCTGGAAATACAAGGGAGAAAAGACATG
Source organism: Gymnarchus niloticus (assembly GCA_009936485.2). Taxonomy (NCBI): domain Eukaryota; kingdom Metazoa; phylum Chordata; class Actinopteri; order Osteoglossiformes; family Gymnarchidae; genus Gymnarchus; species Gymnarchus niloticus. Next base: position 14,028,712 of record JAACJT020000036.1, read on the forward strand.
GAATAGTTCCTGTGAAGTACATGCACGCAGATGTGGGTGAGGTTTGACATATTTCTCTCATTCACCTGTGTCTTTTAACATCTCAGGTATCCTGGATCCTTGATAGAATCCATTCAGTTGAATGTTTGCAATTGAAGTGACAGCCTCTGAAGCTGGTTAAGGCTCAGGAATTTTGCTAGAAAGATGCATCCAATTTTCAAAGAAGTGACTCATGCATGCATCCATCCATTGCTAATAAAGGCTTGTCCAATTAGGGTCCATGTTGGAAGTGACTCATGAGCATTCGTGTGATGCTTAAGGATATACAGCAGCACCATCGTGGATCACTGGAACTCATCTTGCAAAGGGGGGGGCAGGAGTTTTTCTGCAGTATAATATGTCATTCAGGGACTCAGGGGTATGTGTTTCTTGCCCTGTAAAATGAAAAGGGCCCTTTGGTACAACCCGACCTCAGAAACCTTAATTTATTCGGGCTTCTCAAGCTCTTCTCTCTTTATGCTATAGACAGAAAACAAAGGTCATATACACTCATGCACCTACCATCCCAGAGTCTGGGTAAACCTGGAACCTATCGGAGAACGCTCAAGGCATGTGGCAGGGGACACAGTCCATGGCAGGCCGGGCCTCATTTTGACACCAATCTTCTTAATTTTCTCACCAAAACTGTTCACATTCACTAGTTGTTTAATATGAAGGTGCAACACTTTTAAAATGTATTTTCAGACTGCTTTTGTTCACAGCTCCATTATGTTACTAGATAATAAGTGGCATCATTGCAAATGATAGCATAATTAACCTGAAAATGACTACACTGTTTGCACTCAGACATCAGAACACAATCTGGGATGAGGCAGAGGACCTACTAGATATAGACATTACTGTATTCACTCGAGAAGCCAAAGAACATTGGTTATGTACTGTGCTGTTGAAATTTCTTATCTCTCAAGGGACTGACGAACGAGGCCGATCTTGAACAATAGCTGACATGCACAGACATGTCACATGTCTTTCATCACAAGGTTGTGGGTGATGCCTTGGAAAAAAAAGGACCAATGTTACACTGCCAAGAGAAAAGGGGTAAAGCTCTCGAAATACTTCTATAGGTAGCGGCAGCGCAAACGATACTGCAGTGCACCCCTCCCTGGAGCCAGCGTCGACTTCCTGTGTCAAAAAGACAGGTGCCAGGAAAACATTCCGGGTATCTGTATATGAATATGTTGGGTGAGATGGTGCGGCCTGGGTGGGGAACGTGCTCCGCGCCGAGATCTTCTTTAATGACAGGGGTACAGTATTGTAAGTTCTCTTGCTGAAAGCTCGATGTCTCACACATCTGTTAGTTGCACTCTTTAGCTACTCAGTCTGTTGTCTGTTAAACACAGTCAGAGGATTATATAAAGCCTTTCCATGGTACGGCGGCCCGCAGTGTAATCAGAGCTAGCTTCCAGAGGCCGGGTGGAACTTGAGGAGATTAACCTCACCGAAGCAGGTTCTGAAAAACCTTACTCCCCCCCTCCAAAAGAACACGAAGTACTAGAGGTACTGCTTCACGCTTGGTGTTGGGGATCTAGTGACCTTTGACCCCTCCATTATTGAACACTGTCCTGAATAGTCTAGATGGGATATTATTATCTTTGTCTGAAGGTGGAGGATTTCATACTGTTTTTTTAATGGAAGACTCCACCCTAGATACCTCACTCAAAAGGTACAACAGCTAGACCTGAATACTAAATACATGGAGCATTTACAAGTTTGTGATCACAACCATCAGACCCCCCTCCCCATCCTAGATCATGGCTCCTTACCAAGCTATGTCTGCCATATCATATGACCTCCCTACCAACCCAGCATTAGAGATGGCAATTTACTTAAGGCTAAGACAATCTATACAAAATTAAAAAATAAATGGTGAGCTAACCACTTAGGATGACCTCGATATCCTGCCTTCTGGGACATCCTGTTCTCCTGCTACAGTAATTAATAAAAAAGCTGTATGAACTGTATTGTATTGTATGAACTGTATAACTGTATTTACTTAATTTCGTTGTACCCGTTACAATGACAATAAAGATATTCTGATTCTATTGTTCCAGGTAAAACAGTAGTATGGTAACTACTGATCCACAACAACAAAAAGAAAACATTTGTAACTTTCTGCTTTTAAAATGAGCAACCAGGAAAAGGGTTACTTTCAATAAAGTATATATTGATGTAATCTGGTTTGTTCTTAGGATGCCATGATGGCTCAGTGGACAGCACCGCTGTCTCACACCTCTAGGTTTGTGGTTCTGAGTTTGACTGCCACTCTGTGTGTGTGTGTGTGTGTGTGTGTGTGTGTGTGTGTGTGTGTGATGTTGGCAAGTTCCCTCTGTTTGGCCTGGGGTCCCTTTGCATTCTCTGGTTCCCTATTGTTTAGGGTATTCTGCTACCCTGTGTTTCCTTGAATAGACTCCAGATCTGTGAGCCAGTCATGAATGTGAAGTTGGAAGATGGATAGTTTGTTCTTATAATCAAGTTTGAATGGATGCTGCAATATTGTTGCTGGTTTAATCAAATTTGTCTGACACCATATCATTGGAGGACGGTAAGTATGCTTTCAGCCAATCAAAACATTTGGAATTTACTCATTGAGTTCTATGCATTTCTTAAGGGAGTCTCGTACAAAACCGCAAAACAAAGACACCATCATGTGCCAGAGTAGTTTGCCTTCTAAAGGCAAATACTGTTCTGTCACATCAAACAGAATCAAAAAGACTCAGATCAACTTTGCCGTGAATGATTACAGCCATTCATTGAGCTTTTGATGGGTTTGCGTGTGGCTTTATTCGGAACTTAAACCCAAATGTCCTTCATTTGCTGCCTGCCTGGCCCAGAAGGGGCAAACACAGCCTCCATGTTTACTTAAGAAACCCTGAAGACCAAATACAAAAAATTGTAGCTTTCCTAAATTTTTATATACATTTACACATACATATTTTTCCACGAGCAAGACCATTTTCAGTTTTCTCCAAATCTGTATTTTTTTGTGTTAATCTACTGTGAAGGACCTTGCAGGTATTCTGTTGTATTAAAACAACAATGCCTCATTAACCGATTAGTGTCATAAGGCAAAGAGCAGCTTGCACCTGGACCCAACGCTACCAGCTCTGAGACAGAAGACAAAGCAGGCTCAGTTAAACACAGCTTGGCCAACGGGGCATCTAAAGTAGCACCCACCTCCAGGGTGACATGTTCCCCTTAAACTTTCTAGCATTTTCTCTTCCATTCCCTTTCTCAGCTAAATGACCAGAAGACATGACAGATCCACCTGCTTCGGGTGCAAATAGCCATCTGAAGAGAAACACAAACCCAGAAGCTAGGCTGTTAAAAACAGCGTTCGCTCAACAAGGTCTTCTCAGGCCTCCACCGATTAATCATGACCCAAACAGCTCATGGACTCCACAGGGCAGCAGGCCATTGTTGCATGTTTCGCTGTCTTTGTGAGGTCAAATTTTGAGAAAGAAAAGTTTGCACAAGGCTGTTATTGTTTGTGACACCAGTATTGGTACAAAATGACAAAGAGATATGCTAAATCTATCAATGAGATTATTTAGAACACAACTTGTGCTTCTGGAGTAACAGCCCATAATAATCTGAATATTCTTTCATTTATTTGCAAGCATGACATGTTACACAGAACAGTCTCCACCTGAACCATTACCCTGGCTTGCAGTCTTTAAGGTCCACTGGAGGCATTGAGCATCTTAATGTCAGACTGTTGCCCTTTAAATATTGCAATTAATCACCTTGTTTCACTTCACTAAAGTTGGTAAGAGGTTCCAAAATTGCACTGTGGATCTTCTGTGTATCTGTCTACATTATCTTATTATAATCTTTAGCATGTAGGGGATTTGTACAGAACTAGGACTAATAAATGATGTCAAATAATTTCAAATGGGATGTTCAAATGTGTATTACTGCTTAGTTACTATGGCAGGAAGAGGTCAAATGACTTTCCATCGTACCTGAGTTTTGGTTTTGTTAGAGCACAGTTTCATGGTGGAAGTGTATTTTAACATAGAATCATCTTAGCTGACATTGATGTGAACGGCCTGCTTTTGCATAACGCCGTACAAGAGCTACTGTAAATTCACCACAGTTACCAGTGAACAACGATCCTTTTATGCTTCCTGTTAATATAAATGGACAGGAATTTATTGCATTATGCTCTGTCGCTCCTGAATGTTTCCCCGCTGACCCTTTCAGGGGCGTTAAAAAGGCTCCACGGATTGGTCTATTCACCAGGCTTCGCTGAATTATCTTACGTTAATGCCTCCTGTCTTGTCCCATTGTGAGGGCCATGTTCATTTAAAGCCTCACTTCACACTATGGAAGTCGTGACATTTTTGTCCCCATTGTCACTGAGGTTTCAAACAGCACTCTGAACATTTCAGAAGGCTCATTCATAATCAAAATGCTGTTATTTAACATGCTAAACTGCACTCCCTAGTGTTATGGGTTTTATTGTATTGGTCTTTCAGCTTTCTACTAATTTGTATTATTATTTTTACATATTAAACTTACAGAAAAGAGCTCACAACCTCATTGGTCAAATCAGAAATCTGACCAATAACAGACCCTTGTGACCAGTGAATCTTAAAGGAACCCAGAAATCATTACCTCAAGTCTGCCAAGACTACACAGTTTCTTCTGAATGCACACTTCCCTGCTTCCTCAGGTTTCCCACTAATCTTTGGACGGCAACCCCGATTTCCTTTCTCTGTGACTGACGGCTGGATTTCTGCTGACTTGTTCTGATCAGCAGGCTGACTCAAAAATCCTGCCCACTGTTCCCGGCCATCTGCACTTGGAACCAGAGATGACAGATTTTGTCTGGGAAGTTCTGGGTTTAAATTTAGTGATGCATGACTTTTAACTCGACTGAGTCTTAGGTAGCCCTTATACCTTATTTATCACAAATATTAGCCACAGTTATTCAAGTCTCAGACTATCACCCTGTAGGTTTCAACCACAGAAAATTCTGCTGCTGATACAACCAACCCAAACTTCTCAAGCAGCCTTTGGGGACATACACTCGAAAAATTGTCCACTACAATTAGCTGTTTGTGCTCCAGTACTGCCAATACACCAAACTGAAAGATGACCTTGAGAAGAGCTGGCATTGCAAATAAGATCTCAGTCCCATTTTAAGATGACCTAAATGAGGATACAAGAGGGTGTGCCTGGAGCACAAGGCTTACCTGAAGCTGCTGGCACCTCTGTCATTCCCACAACCATGATAAGAGCCTCGAGGATCTTAATGTGGTATTCTGGGTTCATGCTGGCACTACCGAGAAGAGGGTAGACTGTGAGATAAGGAAGCTAGGGTGCATCAGTCAGGAAGCAGACTTAAACTAACACCACGACCTAACAAACCAAGCCTAACTGCTCCAGGACACTGGCTGACTTTGCTCTCTGACCCCAAGGCCCCTTAACCCTAACTGCTCCAGGATACTGGCTGACTCTGCTCTCTGACCCCAAGGCCCCTTAACACTAACTGCTCCAGGACACTGGCTGAGATAAAGAAATGTTTGTCACTGGCCTGTTCTTCAAAGTTCTGCCAGGAGTAGTGCTCCTACCCACAGACATTCATGTTTGTTGTGCAGGGTGGTTTTCAGAAATCAGGGCATATAAACACACATTGCTATATCTATTTCCATTGCATTTGGCATGAAGACAACATTTAAAAAATGACATTTGTACATAAACCACAGCACGGTAGGAAGCCCATATTGGTCCATAATGGTAGGTTAGTTCTGCACATGTTAAAGATAATAACAGGGTATGTCACATACATTTTACAAAACATTTCATGGCTGAATTTTAAGTAGTTTAAACACTGTTGATGGAAAGTTCAAGTACGGTGGCAATCCTTTAAGCAATTTTTGACACCAATCTCAATCATAGATGATGTATTATAATTAGGGTGACCATATTTTGTTTTTCAAAAAAGAGGACACTGGGGGAAGGATGATGGCATGGGGCAGACGGACAGCAACATACAATGAATAGTGACTGTAGAAAGCAAAAGCAGAATCCCAAACATTTTTGGTGATTTAGAATTCCTGCCTGGATACATTTTTTAGGGCCCAAAAAGAGGACATATCCAGGGAAAAGAGGACGTATGATCACCCTAATGATAATAAAATTTATTTTTGTTAACTGATAAAGTATTAGAGTATATGAAAAAATTGTTCATAAACCCCAATTCATTTTGACAGGTGAGTGTACACCTTCGCTTAACTTTAATTAATGCATTTCAGCAGCTTCTCTGTGGTAGCTAATTTGTTCCATGCTCTACTGCGTTTCACTTGCAGGTTTCGTTCTCCACTTCTGCTGCACACCTGGAATGTGAATGTTTGAAGAGTGCTTCACTGCAGGCCTGAGCCAATATCCTGGGGGTCACCTGGTGCTTCACCTCACGTCGAGTGACATGATACAGGTGTTTGATCACATGCAGCAGGGGCTGGTAATTGGCTTGCGGCATGCTGGGCGACTCGAGGATTCTCTTCAGCCGCTGACCACATTCCTCCAAGCTGTGAATCTCTAAAAGACACACGAAGAGCAGGACCTTCAAAAGAACATAGCACAACAACACAACTGTTGACAGAAACAACATCTGTTACAAACTACAACAGAATTCTTGGAAGAAGAGTCCTTTGCTAAAAGTAAACCAAACATAGCAAAATGAGCTCCTGTCTACAACTGGCCTCTACCACAACATACTTAAAAGATAAAAAGAAGTTTAGTGTAGTTTTTATCATCCAGACAGTACAATAGTTCTCTTGTTCTCTTACACCATAATGCCAGACGCATTGAGCAACTACAACTGTATAGTGTGCTACTATAGTTAGCAGAACGCATGCTAGCATACCTCTCAACATGTACAATCCATGTCAAACCGTAAATGTGGCTATTGATGGTTTCCCTTTGAATGAAATGTTTAGGATGGATATTTTTTGGGTCAGAAGTGAAAAGGACTATTGGCAACCGAAGTGCTGGCAAACGGTTGGCTGACAACCAGCTCGACCTCAGCTTGGACATCCTTACAGACACTGAAATAGGTCTACAGGGACAGCAGGTGTCAGAGTCTCAGTGGTAAGAGGATAGCAGAGGATCTAGGATTACACTGGCCGCCTTGAACAATGAAGAAACGAAACAATTACTTTGACAAACTGCACGTTACGGGCCACCCTCGAATAAGGGCAAGACTTTGAGGAACAGAAAAGAGCCCTCACAGATTATTACGAGAAGTTTCTCTGTGAAAGCATAGTGACACCGGTGATTCGGTGACCTGCTAAGACAGAGTGCGCTTTAGCCTTGGTTGCACTGTTTCTCTCTGACCCCCACTCCTGGTAGTCACGGTGACGTGCCAGATGACAGCCAGCACCCTATTTGTTTACACACCGTGTCAAGGTAGACGTCTAGTTCAGACTACAGTAAGCAGATGGAGGGACATGCTGCACATTTGTAAAGCGTTGTTGACATAGTTGGCAAATCTTTCTAAGCCATGGTAGTTATTACAGAAATATGTTGGAGGTTTCACACCAAAGATGGATGACATGTGATCTGTAGAAGACATAAGCCAAGAACATGTGAGTCATTGAAATTAGTTGTTACCTATGATTCACATCAAAACTCCGTGTTATGATACTAGGGACAAAATTAATTAGAAATGTGAGTCCCAGGCCTTCGTTCATGGTCTCTAAATTAGGATCCAGTTTTAAAAGTTCTTCATGTTGCAGCTGCTAAAGTAAGTCTTCCCCATGCGTTGGATATTTGTAACGAAGAGTAAACAACGTGACATATACCCAGCCACTTCTGATCATGTTACCTTGGGCCGTGTAGTCCATCTCACGGTAAACGGCATCAGGAACAACCGGTGATGAAAGATTCCTCAGAGTGTCATCCATGTTCGGGATCCAAGACTGGGCCAGAGTCAAGGAAGAGTCTGTAAGTCATGGAGTCATGGTGAGTCCCAGAAGACAGGTCAAGTCTGTAGGCCAGAACGAAAGATCTGAAATGGTGCATTTTGAAGATTATGATAATGTGGAAAATTGCACTGGAAACGTTGTCGTTCATTGTAAGGACAAACAGATCAACAGGATATGGGGACTGAGTAACTGAGGAACTATAGCACCCTCAAGGTATTTTGGGCAGGTAAACTGAGCAACATGCAAAACATCACTATGCTCTCTAACATAAACAACTGATCTCAGTTACTTGATTCTATAACACACAACAAATTTGTTAATTCTTGTAATACTGCTGGTACTGGTGAATAATGGGACCTGTCCAGCAACCATTCCTCTTTTCAAAGGTTCATCTTAGGCTCATGTGCCACCTTATTAACCAGTACACGAAGACATATTGTCTCCGACAGCAGCCACATACATCTTATTCATCGCAAAAGGACATTTGCTGCAGTCCAAACCAACTTTCTACAAATTTTAAATCCTTAACAAATACTCAAGATGGCACCTACCATGTCATCTGACCTTTTGAGACCAAAGGCTTTGACTCGGTTCCACTGAGGACACATCAAAACCAAGTGAAAATACTGTAGACATTATTATTTTCTTTGTGCAACCGTGTAGCTGTGGGTTAAAATATAGAGAGCTCTGGGGCGATTGACAGTGGAAATGCCTGGGGGAGGTCTTCCTACAGGGAATAGAGGAGTATCAGGTCTGGATCTCAGACAACTTCATATCCCAGATATTCCTTTCGGAAATGTCCTGTAATTTCCCATCCCGACCTGGTGGCATTGAGGACCCCCACGTGAGTCAGCCACCTTCTCCTCCTGGAGACAGAGGCTTACCATGACAGAATGTGACCTGTGTGGACAGTCATCCACACAAACGGTACCATCCCCAACTTTATGGTTCATCCCAACCCTCCTTCACTCCATGCTCTCAGATTTTTCATCTCCTTTCAGTTTCCTTCTTGTCTACACAGACATCAGACCCTTGGAGAGTAATGTTAATGACATTGATTCAACTCTGATTAGCTCTCTCAACACTCCGGGAGTCAAGTGAGTCGGCCGTTACATTGTGACGGCACCCTTTTCCCGGCCGGTACAATCACTCTTCAAATGACGCGACAACACTTCCCGATTTTACCGCTGTAGCTCTAGGCCAGAGGTAGCCTAATGTTCTAAATCACGGAGGAACAATAACACTACAAGAAGTGTTACAAACATTCTGCTCACCTTACTATTTAGATGTTTAATAAGAGCTGGAAAAGTACATGGAAGAATTGTCCACCACACTATCAGGAAGTATATTTCAAACCTGCTTTGTGCAAAGAAACGCTCTCCTTTGTTCTCCATACAAAATGGGAAGCAGCCATACAGAGAGTGAAGTAAGTCTCCACTCACTGTGTCACTGTGCAGCGTGCTAAGCTGTCAGTATCAAAAAAAAAAAAAAACTGGGAATCTTGTGAGGCACTCTCTTCAAAATCACACCACTGCAAACCCAAGGTCGGTTTTGGGCTGGCTTTGGGCTCCACATACCGAGAAAGGCATAAACGACTCCTCCTCCTTGGATATTATTGGTGACTTTTCCTGAAATCTCATTTCTTAAGAAAACCATGAATCATGACAATAAGTATGTCCTTATGTTCTCTGCCAGTGTCAGTAAAAAGCATTACCCCAACCTGCACAGGAAGCTGGTAAATGGGATGTGTTTGTTAAACAAATTATATAGGTTGGCTGACAGAAATTAAGGCAGAAACCAGAGGGTGGGTATGGACCTCAGTTAAAACTATTACGTGTATACAAAAAAAATAATCTGATTGCGACGAATTTGACCCCTACATATGTTAGTGTCTGCTGACATTACAAATGACATGCCGATAGGTAGAATTACGAGTAACCTACTGCTTAGTCGCCTAAAAAGATTAGCGTGAGTCATGCTAATTGAGTTGACCCCCACAACCTCATTTGACATACTGCCCATGGAGAACGACAGAGACTCAGTGACCACAAAACATACAAATGGATTGTGATACCTCCTGCCTAACGTGCTCGTTCAATAAACGGACTTGAATTCTCCATTTTTTTAAATGTCTCCAAGAAAAGCTGCCATCCATAACTTCCTGGCATTGACTGAACACATATCATGGTCCACTTGAAGCCTCATCAGCAATTCCTGACTGTCCTAACTAGGTTTGTCTCTCTGACTCCCCTCTTTGTTCCAGGGAATCCTCTGGCTTGTCTGTCAAGCCAGGCTGACCTGACCCATGGCTTCCTTACAAGCCATTTCACACACGTGTCACCATGATTTATCATGTGCTTGGAACAGTGTGGAACAGTCTGTATTCAACTGGGACCAGCGTGTTAAAAAGCCCTAGTAGGGGTCTGGGGTTATCAGACCTGGCAGGTAGTTAATGCAACAGACAGGCTGAACAGTCACAAGGTAAGTTTGCCATGAAAATATGAGGTAATACTCAAATTAGCCTCATAGCTTAGGGATGGCTTAGTGAGGACTGCACATTGAATATTCCCTGTACATAAGGAGGTAAAGGTGGCTAGATGAGGTAAAGATAAACCACAGAGCCAAGTGCTACGGATAATTACTACATGACATCTCTCACAGTGATTCTGAAGGGCAAAAGGCATGAATTCGGGATAGCAACCCAACTTCAGTGAGAAACTCACTGCAATATTAAGTGGTTATGAAAACACGCACATTCCTAATTGGACGACAGAACATCTTTAAACAACAGCTATCAACAATGGCTTCTTTTATCCTCACTTTCAGAGACATCTTCTTCTGAATGCTGGTGTGAGTTTTTGACTAGAGCTGGTCCCTTATAGAGGGACGTGATTTGCCGTGTGCCTCTTGGTGAGGGGGGCCTGTCCCAGGTTCACTGTCACCCCCATGGGGCATTAGTGTCCTGGTGGGATGCCAATTGGTTAGGCAATGGATGCTGAAAACAGAGACAAAACAGCTTACCAAAGCAATAAACAATAACCCGAATAGCCTAAAACCAATTCATATGCTTTTTTGACACTTCGCAGGAGGCCAAGATCTCATTAATCATCTTCACAGATGTGGTCTTTCCAGTTTAAACTGCCTTAGCACAGGTCTTGATGTTCTCACAAGTGCTGCCTAATTCATACTTAATTCATGAAACTCACCTTTTAAATATTTAGGGAGTGTAGCAATTTTTTCATACATGGGTGATGAAATATAAATAGAGAGGTAAGCTAAACTTTTTTCAGAAGGTACCAGAAATAATTAACATATTGTGCCCTGTCCACTTGCAGAATCGGAGCTGGATCGAGGAAGAAAGTTGAAACACACTGTAACCAAGGAGACAAGAATAGCCTTAATATTGGAGGGCCTCGCGCTGAAAGCTCCCACATTTTCTTACCCTGACACGATTTCACTCCCTTCTGTTTCCCTGAACTATTTTGGTTATGCCACAAACCACGGCTTCCAGCTGCCATGGTCTGCTGACCTTCCATCCTTAACCACAAAACCGAAAACCTCACCCCACACTCTCCCTTCTGTAGACTGCCCTAACGTTGGAGGAGACGTGTGAATGGCATGAAGCAAAAATCAATTTCCATCACATACTTGATGTGGGGGGATAACCACTTAAAAGAGAGAATTGAAAGTCAATGTCATTCTTATTTCTGTAAGAAAAAGTATTTAAAGTAGTTTAGAAACATAAAACATTCAATACAAGTTTATTACATACAGTCTATCTATCAATGTCTTGCATTCTAATGCTTTAAACACAGTACTTAACATTTAGAGTGTTTTCACTGAGTATGATGCAGCTCTGTCCAGCTATTATAAGACGTCGAAACAAGTCTCATCCTTTGATGACTTGCCTCGCGGTGCAGCGCTAAATCTATTGCTATCACTTTACACGGCTCTCGTTTTTGAAAATCATTTTATTGATCAAAGCACCATTTCAGAAATCAAACACAGGGTGACTATACATCGATCTGGTTCATTCACAGGCGTTGCTGTTGTACCCTTTATCCTGAATTGGCTCTCTAACTATGTTATGGGAAAATTAAGCAACATCCCATAGTGAACATCACTGAGTTTCGACAGCATATCGTCAGGCACTGCATAATCTGTAGGTACGTCTCCTAAATATCTGAGTGCTTGAAAAAATGCACATTATAATATCCATAAAAACACACAGACACAAAGGCCAGAAGAGAACAGGTCTAGTGGGGGATGGGTTTCCCTCTTCAAGGTTTACAGGTATTAGGCAATGAAGGAGACAGGAAAACCAACAAGCACCTTTGCCAATGAGAAATAAATTAAATGTCATTCATGTGCATCATTTGTTTATGCCAGGGTCAGGCTGGCTCTGCTGAGGAAACAGCATTTTACATCTTTAGATGCAAAAAGTGACAGCTGGAGCACATACTCTTAAACAATCACCGTCACCACCACTCGTCTGAGGGCACCCTGAATTCCAGGAGAGTGCCCTCTTGGAGCACTGTCTCTACAACCATAAGGCAGCATAGATGAGCTTCTCCAAATAGACAGTAGGAGGCATCACAGCTAAGGAACCATACTAATCATTAACAGCCTGTTATTTTATTGTGCAGTTAACAATGGAAGTACAATAAAACAATAAAGTCAAGCGATTCTAACACTGTGTCAGTCAAGCCTGGTTAGACAAAGACAGATATATAAGTACAATTTTTTCATGTATGATATCCACACCAGTAGCTGCCTAAAGCTGAAACATAGAGATACAGGTGCAGTGGAATTCCTTGAAACACCAGTAAAGTAGCATCGCTAATATTCTGTATAAACAAGCAGCGTTTGAGAGCTGGTAGCCTCGGAGATATGGCCACTGACTTATTATTCCCCAGCCGCTGCCTCCCATTAGATCCTCCTTTGAGGGTGATATTCAACCTGAGTCTCTCCAGTGAAACAGCCACCTGTATAAATGGACAAATACTGCAGGCTCTTTGGATTATAGTGTCAGCCAGGCAACCAAAGGATAAATAAATGCATCAGCTTCACCGTGACAGTAACAGGTCGAAGCCTTAGACAGCTACTGGTGTGGACATACACCAGCTCCAGATCTAGATTCTCCACCTTGGGCTATTCTTACTTATCGCTGTTACTTTGTGCCCATCAAGCATAAAGACTGAGGGCTACATCATGCACCCCATCAGAAAAAGAAATCCATCATACATGAAAAAATTGTACTTATATATCTGTCTTTGTCTAACCAGGCTTGACTGACACAGTGTTAGAATCGCTTGACTTTATTGTTTTATTGTACTTCCATTGTTAACTGCACAATAAAATAACACCACTTCAGATGTTTAAAGACCAAGCTTTTGGCTGCACAGTGACATAAACAAACAGTGAGCTTCCTTCTGCCAGGGAGCAGCATCTTTAAACCAACAGGATTATGGCGGTCAGTACTCACCGCACACTCGCAGCGTGGGAGTCCCTGCAGGCCATCAACCAATACGGTTTTCATTACCCTTCAAGTTTCCCCCGATTTGTGTGAAACACTCCCATGTCTTCTGGTAGACCTTTTAAAAAGAACTGACCCTTTGGCTTAATGTGTGATTTTCCAGACTTTTCATTCTCCACCTTAGCAAACATAGGGCTAGCTCGTTTGCCAAACTCGGTTCTGTGGAAGTTAATTAATGTAATCTGATAGTGTTGAAACATTTTCAGAAAATTTTTTGCCCCTATAAAAATACTTTAAAAATAAATTATATATAAATAATATACTCATAACTGCCCTTCTGGTATCTTCCAGTTAACTCAGAAGCAAACCCTCATTTCTTTATGATTATTAAACAAATTGATCAAACATCTCTGTTTTTGGTTATTTTGACTCTAGGTTAGGAGAGAATTGCTGACAGTGGAGATTTTCACTCCTCTGTTTTTTTCTTTTTTTCATTTCCTCCACATCCAAGATATTACAGTGCATCCCTTTACATAACCGCAGGATGAAGCTGTAGCATTCAGGTAATGCAGATTAAGACAACCGCCAGTTAGAGTATGACTAAAGTAAACAGAGTGGATCCATCCAGGACCTTGGACAACTTCCGACTTTATAGCAACTTCAGAAGTAAAAATCATAATGTGAAATACAGAAGAGTGGGATTTTCTCCAATGTCTCCATATGTCTTCCCTTTGAAGGTGCTTTATGTCAGGTTTAGATCTCAGCGAACTTATAAGTTTCCAACAGACAAAGTACTACATTTCCCAAATGCACAAGCATTCTGACTATGCCTAGTTTGGATTGTGTAGAGCCCATACTCGTCCTTCACCAATACACCTTCTACCATTTTTTAATTCTGTCCCTCCTCCACTGGTTGTCTTACTACATTTCTACATTTTACATTTATTGATGTAGTAGATGTTTTTGTCCAGATCAACTTACAAGTGAGGAAATCTTGGGTTAAGAAGGCAGGGTCAGCTAGTACCCAGCAGCCCTGGAACAGTGTAAATGGCATTACTTACCATGCCAAAGGTAATATGATTACTCAACCAGCCATGGGAATTGAACCCACAACCTTCCGGAAACAGGCACAGATCCATAACCCACTAAGCAACACATATGATGGACTTGAGTATGATTTGCATCTTGTTTGCACATTTTACATCAACAATGGACCAACATCACTGTAACAATCCATTAATTCACTTGTATGCCTAATTTTGGATTTAATCCTGTTAGGGTATAACAGGCATACAAAATTGTTGTGGATTATGCTGAAATCCATCAATACAATAATTGTTTCTACAAGCACATCAACTGTAATATGTGTAAACAGTCTCAGATGATGCATTTACAATGGAAACACATAACTTAAAAGAAATAACCTTGATGTATCATCCCACAATGGCAGATAAAATAATAGGTTAAAATTGTATGTACATGTAGGAGTTATGAGAAAAATGACATGAAAATGTGTTTATTGTTGTACAGGGATGAACGTTGTTTTCAAATCTGACTGCTCACGAGATCCTGATGACTGCTCAAGCCAGAGCGTATTGTGTTTGCATCTGTGTCTGTTTATAATTCTATATGGGCTTGTATACACCTTCTGTCAACTGTCTTTCATTTTTGGGGGTGGGGGGGGCGTGTCCTATATTCCCCAGAGGGGGCCTACAGTTTGTATAGAAGAACCCGATTTTGCAGAGCAGAGAAAATAGTAGCCGAGATGACAACCGTCATTGCCTCCACCCTGGCCCTGATGAACTCCCTAACCCCTCCACTGGGAAGTTGGGGGCCTGGTACCACTAACTTCTTCGCTCTGGTCCACATGGGACGTTCTCCTGGGCTGAGCGAAAACATTAACCTGCCATCCCTGCCATCTCAGCTCTGCCTCTGATGACATATCATGCATTCAGTCAAATATTCTGTCCAAAAAATTTGTGGCTTTCTTGTGTTTATTTATTTTGAGGAGGGGGGTATGAACATAGGTGGTGTTTTAAGGTCAGTGGAGAATAATGGGCTACATGTATAAACTGCCGCCTCTATGTCTACAGGAATCACTTTAGTAACTATCAATGAGGAGCTTTATCCTTAATTATAACAATAATTATCTACATTGTACTACAGGGTTTATTAAGCAGCACAGCAAAGCTTATCATGGCAATGTAAAATAACGGCTGCTGCTTGTTTGGAGACTCTGCAGCATAGACACATTGGAAGGTTGGCCTTGCGACAAGGTGGTAAATGATTACTCAAACGCTTTATTATATCAGGGCTGGCATGCTGACCAGGAAATGGCTGGGGCTTAGGGAGATGGTCCTAGGCCAGATCTCGTTGTGGGGGATGGCTTGTGCATCACTCTAGTACTTCAAAAATGGCAACCAATGGCAAATAGAGTCTGAACAAGGCATTACAATCGTGTTGGTCCAACTGAAAGCTGAATGAACCACTTTTCTCTCATAAGATTTGAGAACCAAATCGACGAGATACCGTTAGAATGCAAGGCATTGACAGAGAGACTGCATTTAATAAATTCGTACTGAAACTTTTGTGTTTCAGTTCTCTTTTTTAAGTGGTTTATTCCCCCACGTCAAACGTGATGAAAAGATATAAAGAATTACACTAGGCCAGCTGAAGCCAGGAGTGCATACTGTCTCATACATGAAGACAGTTCTCTGCTGTAGCACCATACAGATCTCTACCACACGAATGACAGCCCAAGCTGAGTCTTGGTCACTCGGTGACATCAGGTTTTCATTCTGTTCCTATGGCCTTCAAGTTGTTTTGACTGTGGGTGTAATGCTAGAATGTCCCCTGCACATAAAAAAAACTGAAGTCGAATTGTACGAGAGCTGCCAAGGCTTGCATAACGAGGTGAGGCACTTGTTTTAGTTCAAAAAATACAGGATCACTTCTTATATTTAAACAGCAGGCCTCAGTAAGAATCGAGGGCTGTGAAGTTCACGTTTGATCAGTCATTTTTCCACTGATGCACACAATCATGTGATGCAATGAGTACGTTGTATATACACGGGAAAAGCAGTCTCTCTGGGAGAGAAACAGATTCAAAATCAAAACAACAACACTGAAAGTGCCTGAATAACTATAACCAATAACTGTTGTACACACTGTCTGGGCAACAAAGTTAGGGCATGTGATTTGATTAATGGGATGTTTTTGCTGCAGCTGTACGAGCCATAAAGTCATATTTTTACCTCTGTATACGGTGTTGAGTCAGAGCGCTACCTTGTGGTGTATATATGAAGTTCAAGAGGACCTTCAAGCCCCACCTCTTTAACAATGAGCTGAAATTGAATTGCTGATGAGATTCCTTTTATGAGATGATTTACAAAATGGCTACCAGATGCAAAACTTCTCCACAAACCAGTAATATCTTATACTAGAATAAATGTATGGCACAAGCTGTTCAAGTATAAAGTTGACATCAACCCCACTACCCTGACACTTTGCGTCACATGACCGACCTACACCAACGGGTCTGTGAAGTTCGAGGCAGTGGCATGAGGAATCACTCTTCCTTTCTGCTGAATTAGGACAAGACAATATGGCCACTTGACTTGGCAATGCCTTCACCTTATGCCGAGCCGTATGTTTTCAAAAAACTCATTCAATTTAGGGTTGCAGGAAAACATCACCTGCTTAGAAAGAATAGGGTTTTCACACATGTACGAGGATAACACAGTAACCCCAAATATGGCAACAAGCGTGTGCCTTTAAGGAAACCCGGGTCTTTGGTTTGAATTTAACTCAACCTCTGCTGTGCCTCACGTACTAACCCACAACAAACAAGCTCTCCAAAAGCACGTTTACGACGCTGCTACTTGATGCCAGGAAGGCTAGCAGTCACATTTCCCCGGCCGTCCTGGCAGGGCATGTGGGTCATTTGCACCAAAGTGATCTGCATAAGCGCTGGCAGACCTTACAGAGCGTGACACACTATTAAGATTCTCATTCTCAACGTTAAAATTGGATATCAGGGCTTCTCACCCTCTCCGGCTGGTGACTCTCCAATCTGTGTCAGGATGGTGATGGCCTCTTCTGGGGGGGGCTCCATGGATCCCAGAGGATTGGCCTGCCCACCAGGACCTGTCCGGGAGAGGTTGGGTTTTGGGGAGGGAAAGGGAGGAGTGAAGAGTGAAAGAAACTGAGAACAAAAATCCCATTTTGCAGAACAACTTCCACTAGAATTGGTTTGCGGTCTCCAACTTAGCTCTCTGCGCTGTATTTCCCCAGGGCTGCAGTGCTGTCATTTCCATGATCCCAGTCTACACCTAACACTGAGGCCTCGACTCCACATGCGTGGCAAAGACACGCGGTTTCGAAAATGTACCGGCCGGCTGAATGTTTCCCCAGAGACATCGTTCCCAACAGAGGCTAACACACATTCCCCATTTGCTTTAGCGCACTCCAATAAATGAGCTTCCACAGCAGGAATGATTTTGATCCGCTTGATATTTCTGGCGCTGTGGGAGCACGCAGACTGAGATGCATGGAGGGAAAGGAAAATGGCACAAAGGCAAAGCCCAGGAGACGAAAAAGAGACTTATGGGATATTTTGCGTGATGCCAGCATTTTGGGTCTGACTTGGGCATTCTTGCTACACTCTGGAGAATAACAGCTTTAGAAAAGTGGCAGCACGAGACTCCCCTGACCACCCTGGCTAGGAAGATGGCCCCCTGTGATGGGGTATGCAGGTCAGGCTGGAATCCATTAAATCGGTATTCGGTTAGCTGGCCTGAATGCACACTCTTAATGGAAATCCCCATTAACCCCCAACAGTGATTACTAACCGATCGATGAATTAAGTTACCGTTATCAACGATTCTCATAAATAGTGCTGCTGTCAGGCTTTCTGCCTAATTAGTTAATTAAGTTAAAATTACCATACATGTGTGAATGTGAGTCACATTCAGATTAAAATTAGTTTGCTGATTTTCTTTTCCCTGTATAATATGGTTGCACAAACAGAATTACATATATGAAAGCTTTCTTAATTGTATTTTGCTAATGCATGGATGACAGGTGGTGTATAAACATTTAGAATAGCATTGATCTTTATCTACATCCATCTTCCACACACACTTGTCCAGTACAGACTGGAGAATATCTTAGGGAGCACCGGGGCATGAGACAGGGGGCGCTCTGGACGGGAAGCCCGGCCTTTCTTTAATGTGGCCCCCTGCCTGCTGGTACTTTCAGTATTTGGCATTGGATAGCGGAACACAAAGCGGTCTGACTCAAGCCCAGCATTCAGAGAGCTGGCGGTTTCGCCGTCATCTTCAGTGGCAGAACCCGGCTGTGGGGAAAGGCATGGCCGATTGTAGGCTAGTTCTGGCATGACAGCGGGTAGCCCTCTCCACTCAAGCACACCAGGGTCCAATCCTGGCTGCAGGCACAAGCGCACACCACTGCACTACAGCAATGCGCTGGTCGCTCTGAATTCACTCGCTTTCTATTAAGGAGATAGAAACTCATTTCTGGGGGAGTTTATTCATAGCCAACCCCCCAAAAACACACAGACGCTCTGCTGCACGCACACACAGCCAGGCTGCCACGACTGAGTGCTCGGCGGTCCAGAATAAGGGGTTATTACAGAGAAAATTGGAATATTACCACAAAGCTATTCAGTCACCAGGGAATTCTGGGTCTGCCAATCACAGGAGAGCTGACGGCGGCACTCCACCCGTGTTAGTCTTCACTCTCTACTTGAAGATGGGCACGTCGTGCTGGAAATTATTTATTGATCTGAAGCTGTGGAAAGATGGGGTTTTAAATGCACAGCTCTCTCTGTCCAAGGAGAGTGTGTGTGTGCGCGCGTGTGAGTCAGTTTGTTTGCAGCTATAGCACGCTTGAAACCCAGAGGAGCGCAGGATTTCATTGGCTCCTTTGTTCACTGATCCATCTTACAGCTGATGTGAAGTGAACCACTGGTCATCATGTTTGCATAAAAACCTTAAAAGAACCAATATTTATAAAAGCACAATTCACAGATTGAGAAACAAAACCGACCAGCTGAATGATTTCTAGACTTGCCTGACCCATTTTCCAGAATCTCACTAGAGGGTGCTCTAAATCCAAGAAGACATAATGAACCTGCCTTGGGGGCGGGGGGTTAAAATGATAAGATAGTACATTCTTTGTGAAGTTAATTACTTTCCTCTGTCAATTCGTAGTAAGATCTTCTCTTTGTCCGTTACGGAACGTAGGTCCATACCTCGCTAGACTGAAAATGCAGAACACGACTGGAAGACTCACATATATAATGTATCTCAGAACAAAGGCTTCCTCACAGCAGCTCCTAGGCACAGCTGGGGAAAACACCAAACTGAGTCGCAAGCACCCGGCTTGGCTTTTTTTCTGGATGGGGGGATTGTTATGCTTTCAGAAGGAAGAACGTGGAGTCCAGGAAGGGTGTTCATTAGATTGGGCTACTACTCCTCAACTGTACTGTGCAGATGATGAAGCCACCTGGCAGGTGTGGGGCTGGGGAATATAATGATAAAAAGGAAGGCTTCACCGATCAATGGCGGCCTTCCCCAGACAAACCCCAGCATGTTCTGCAATCCATGCTAAGAGTGCATATTTTATATTACAGCTTCAGGCACACCCCCTATGCACACACCGCTCTGCCCATCCAGTGTCGGTTCCTTACATGAATCTGCAACCCCCGCAGGGACAGAAAAAATGGCCAAACTTTCACAGATTCACAAGTTATGCATGATCCTGTTGTTTCGTCTCCGGAACACATAAACACACCCACTGAGATGGGATGGCGCCGCTTTGAATCATGGACCAGCATTTTGCCCCTCAGGGCACACAAACGAAAAAAAATTTTCTCCTCTGAAGCAGGCACAGCTAACGGAATTCCACTGTGCTCCCCAGAAACAGAGCGTGCTGTGAGAAAACAGCCGGGCCGTTTTCCGATTATGCCGACTTACGGCGCCATCCCTGCTGCCCGCAATTCCATATTTACTAGGGCTTGCATTTCCTAACTATCTCATTTCATAAGATCCTGCCCACAGAGTCACCGCATTGGAAGGCGATAGGCAAACACGACCATTTGTGGGACTGTACCTGAGAAGAAATACCACTATGATATGAGGCATCGACCACAATGGATGATGGAAGTGACGGCATTACCACTTGTCGCTATCAGTGCTTCTCCCCGGCAGCTTGGTAAACAGCACTACTCTAAAGTGGAGTGTTGTTCAGCCAGGATGCTATAACTCGGCACAGCACCACCCGGTAGGCAAGCCAACTGGCTCCATACCTAAGGTTGTCTTCGGGTGTAATTTTCAGCGGTCCTCTGGCTGAACTGTGCTTCCCCGGTCTGGTCAGAGTAAAGAGGTTGTTTCTTTCAAAGGCCAAATTACTTTTGGAGCGGATGGGGGCATTCCATGACTCCCGGATTTCGAAAACATTCTCAAGGAAGCGCCAGTGCACGCTCACATTACAGCAGCAGGGTCCGACGGGATTTTTTTTCTTTTTCGGGAAAAGGGCTGCAGGAACAGGGTGGTATGTCAAGGAGAAGGAACTGAAGCTCTGAAGGAAAACGTCATGGAACACTTTCAAGGGGAAGGGATGAGTCTAGAAGGGAGAGAGAGGGAGGTGCCAGCAGCCAGCCCAGAGATCAAACGAATGGCTTCTTGTCATGGAGTGTCACCTGTCGTCTGCTTCCTCTCCAGCCAATCACTGGGGCACCCGTGAGGGGTGGGGATGCTGGGTGAGGCATACCTTTTGGAGATGAGCTGCTGTTTGATAGGAAGCGACCCACCTCCTTTGCTTTTCACCCACAGATGTCACCCGTCATTCCGTCCTCTTGTGAGCTGCCACTACTGAACCAGTTCAAAAGTTTTGTGACGGGGGCGTAAGCCTAGAAGAACCCTTACTGCTCCCTCCAGAATTAGTCCTCGTAATGATAAGATAGTTCCAGTCCAACAACTGAAGCAAGAAAAAGAGGAATTCTCTAATGATCTTTCGATTCATTTTATTTAAAAAATGCTTTGTTCAGATCATTTAATGCGGCCAGTCTTTCATGAGAAGGAGATGCTATCAGTGTAGGGGGAGCACAGGCAGTGAAACACACAAAACCCTAATTGTCAAAGCAGGTCGCACTTGGAACCAGGATGGCTAATTTAAGGAGCCCACAATAATCAACTTGAGGAATAGCATGAATCTGGACCAAAGCCTCCTCTCCCTACTAATAATTGAGAAGCCCCCAACAAACAGTGTTCCCAAGCTGCTTCTTATTTTCACAGTCTCGGTCTCCTCTTAAAAACGCAGCAATGGTCCTCATCAACAGCCCGTGACTCTGAAGGTGATGTCACCAGTGAAAGAATGTGCTAATATGTTTAGCAACACTGGTAGGCGTGCAGTTACCTATATAGCATACATCACCCATCATCTTTGGGGCAGGGTGTGAATATTACATTACACAGTTCTTAGCCATGCTCTTTGTGTGAAGTGAATGGAAATGCCATGGGGCAAAAATTTTGCAAACCTCAATTGTACAAACACGCAACGTGAATGGCCATTTTATTCAAATTTAGCTATGAGTCACCTTTGGCTAGGCTTCCCCAGTCAAAACGATGTCCTGGATTCAATCTCCACTCCACTGTGGCACAATCCAGCAAAGGGGAGGACTGTTTTCCTCCCATCGCTTAATGCCCCCTGTAGGCTGAACAGTAGCTTGCACCTAACAGCCACATACAGTACTGTGCAAAAGTCTTGAGCCACCCCTCATTTCTTTATATTTTGCTAGGAAAATGGGTCAATATTAACAGTGATTTATTGCAGCATCATCCGATCATCAGTAATCATCTGCACGTCTTTCTTCACTGGTTCATGCCTTAAGTTAGATGGCTTTGTTATGCTTGAATGATTCACATGTAGGTCACTGTGTGGCTTAACAAACAAAAAACATTCCTTTTAAACTGGTTAGATACAGAGACTGGACTGAAAATGAGAGCCAAAAATTTTGAAAGTCCATCAGGAACCCTGGAGAACTATTTCTCAAGACTACATAAAAAAGTCTGGCTCTTTGGAAGCAAAATATGAAGAAATGAGGGGTGACTCAAGAAGTTTGCACAGTACTGTGCCTCAGAAATGGCTACTGTTAGTATGTATCACTATAACTGAATTAACTGGTCATTTCTGATTAGGCGGGCAAATAAAATTTATCTGATGTTTGTTATACCTAATTTTCTAAGTCACACACTGTAAGTCAGTAATGTTATGGCAGCAAGTTTTCAGTGAACCTCACTGACAGGGTTGCTTTAAAATAGTAACTCACTATACAGAAGCATAGCATTGGATCATTGCTCTGAAGGGGGATCCCTCACCGTGATAACAGAAAACCTGGGAGACTACTGATGGAACCATCTTCAGATCGCTATGGTGATGATGGTACAACGGCAGTGTCCATTAAACCCCATAAATCAAGGTCACTTTGAGGATACCACTGAATTTCAGAACAGGTTGTCCATGAAGGCACTTGCAGAGTCATTCTAAGTGTTCTATTGGCAGTTTAAGCATGGTTATACCATGGACTGTGTATTTAATGACTCTATAGTGTAATATACATTTTTGGACTTTGTATTAAAATACATTGTGATTTTTTTTTTGCCCATCTCAGATTATGTATAGTTTACTTGGTTTAATGTACATAATACATTGTTTTGTGGTATTATTGTTACTTTTATATCGTTTACTCGGTTTCACTTGCTTGTATGACTTTTTTCATGTCACACATCCCTAGTCTTTTTTCATGTCACACATCCCTAGTATTTTTCATGTCACACATCCCAATTCTTTTTTCATGCCACACATCCCTAGTCTTTTTCATGTCACACACCCCTAGTATTTTTTCATATCACACACCCCTAGTATTTTTCATGTCACACATCCCTAGTCTTTTTCATGCCACACATCCCTAGTCTTTTTTCATGCCACACATCCCTAGTCTTTTTCATGTCACACATCCCAATTCTTTTTCCATGTCACACATCCCTAGTCTTTTGTTATGTCACATATCCCTTTTACAAAGTAATTGCACTGCATTTTTTAAACAGTAGAACAGCTTCTTTCAACTGTTTACTTCAACCACATCACCACTATCTGACTTTTTATCATTATTATGTCTGCATAAATCAGATATTGCATTAGTGTTACTCATCAGATTTTTCTATCACAAGTTTTACAAGGTACTTTAAATCACCAGATTTCTGAAACACTATACCTGATTATTTCAATAATAACATGAAAATAATCATGGATCACTTGTCCTTTACTTAGTATACTTAAAATTGCCACACTGTAACAGATCCTCAATTTCTGTGGTCATTTGCACAAGAAACATCACAAATATCAACTAATTTTGAACAAATGGTTTCTCTTTAAACTTTTACGTGTTTATAACGTGTCACTTTTCTTAGTTTAAATGAATTTAAGTTTAGTTTAGACAAAGGCAGCAAAATCTGATAAAGAGGCACTTTCTGCTTCTACCTGGCAGTATTACTGCTATCACTTCTGGTTGTCACAGCACCAAACCAACACTGCCCCTCCTCCCCCCGGCAGACCCCAACCACACCCCAGCTGATGGGCCCTTCTGCAGAAACAGTGTACTCCCAACCAATTTGTTGTGTACCCTGGAACAATAGGAGTTGAAGTAACCAGCTAATATTTGCCAATGACAGAACTCCAAGCTTGAGATGATACTTCACTTGCTGTGATGGACAACAGAGACGCCTTAAGTTTGAGACTTTGCCCAGCACGCCACATTCCATATTGCAGTAGAGCTGTGAGCTGTAGAACACTCTGTGAGGAAGCTTCCTGCCAAAATAATCCAAATGTCCACTGCTGCAGATTTCATATATCCAGGGTTACAGAAGACTGCTGGTGATGTATGTAAGGGAGACAGGAGGTATGTTACATACCAGTGGCGGCTGGTGATCTTTCAAACAAGGGAAGCACATTTTAGACTTACATCATAAAATTAGTCAATTATTGCCCCCTGCGACCTAGTTTGAAATAAATGAACAAACTTTAGTAAACTGAAACAAGGCACAAACTCATGAGCGCTATATTTATGTTTATATTCACAGTAGGATATGTACAAATGAAAATTGTGGGCTACATCGCTAGCAAATAAGACTACAAGCAGCAGCTTGTCACACAAAATCACTCTCCAAGAATGGGACCAAACTCCGATGTCAAAATGCTGTCAATCAAAAAGAGGTCCCCCCCGACAGTTCCTCCAATCATCATGCAGCAGTCCAGCGTCCTGGCCAGCCCACTGTTCCATTTACTCCCAGAGAAGCTGAGCTTTCCTGGAAATGACGTTTTGAGGTATTTGTCCATAAACGTCTAGCTTTGCAAGAACTGAAAACAAAGCATATTCTGAAGTACCACTGAAGTCCAGTAAAGCTACGCATCAATGGGGTTTAATATGGATGGGGCTGCCACAGGAATGTATCTGAAAAAAAATCACGTTAGATGACCTGCAAGAAATTATTGCTGATTCTGAATGAACTAGCCATGAAGTTGAACATGTTTTAGCATGCTCTTTGTAATAGCAATGTAAATACAACAGTACATTTTTGTCGATTTTTTTCGTGACATTTTAGAGGAGCGGAGCTTCCCTCATAGTCTTAAAGCAGTCACCTCTGTTACATACTCCATTCTTGAATGAGTCACATGATAATCTCCATAAAACCCATGTGTCTAGCCAGTGCCATCCCAGGCCTGACTTGGCAGGTGCTTTAAATGTTAAAGTGCACTATTCATAGGCACCAAAGGAACTTCCCAAAATCTTCATGTGCTAAATATCAAGTGATAGTCCAGCTGTTCCAGATTTCACGGGATAGTTTTTATTAGTTCTGGCTCTAAAAGAACTGAGCTGAAGTTAAAGGATTTTACAGTTGCAGCATCTGAGAGGCATGCTGATGTTGGTTTTACTGACCAGTGGCCTCATTTATAAAACATGGCATAAATTTCAGACTGAAAGTATGCTTACACCAAAAAATAAGAAAATGACTTCGACAAAAAAAAAAAAATTGGACTTATCAAACATGGCGCATGCGTATTTGTCTGCAATTTCCCCTTAAATAAATCAGAACTATGAATGGCTGCTCAGCCGCCCAGGTGTCATTCACAAAAAACGATAAATGGTCAATGCAAATGAATTGTGTTCTTGTATAACATGCAAATCAAGCCTTCCTGGTGGTAAAGTCAGACTGTAGATAAAAACCAAGAATTCTGAACAGGTAGTGGTCCTCCTGTCAGAGGTAGAGATAGGAAAAGTTGTGATATTTGGGGCTCTAAGCACAGGAATCACAAATAAGAAAT
The DNA here is from genome assembly GCA_009936485.2 of Gymnarchus niloticus. Lineage (NCBI taxonomy): Eukaryota > Metazoa > Chordata > Actinopteri > Osteoglossiformes > Gymnarchidae > Gymnarchus > Gymnarchus niloticus. The sequence goes on from JAACJT020000036.1 coordinate 14,054,563, forward strand.
GTGTGTTGAATAGTAAGCCATTGCTGCTGTAGTGAATGCTGTCAGTTCTACAGAACACACTATACCTGAAAAATATGAGAGGTGCTCATGATAGAGAAAATCATATTTTGCTTACATGCACACAGCATGTAAGTTGAACCATTCTAATGGTAAATATATGGTGATTTAGAGATCTTGTTTCCCTGGGAATAGTTTATCCTAGATAAGCAGTTGAGACACTAAATCTAGGAGTATTTGGCACTAAGCTTTTGAGGCAGACCGATCTCACTCTTTTAGGAAACACATATGTAAGCCTGCTTCTTCAGACTGTTTAGTTCTTGTCACAAAAGACGTCCTGCTATTGTTCGCAGAATTGTGAAATGTCTCCTCTTACTTTATTATTCGTTATCTTGTCTATTATTAAATTGCCTCCTGATTCTCAGTATATGACTAGCAACTTGGATGTATGTTGTCAGCTAAAAAAATTTTTAATAAAGACATTTTGATCACCAACATGCATTTGCTTGCTGTATTTTTAAGCTAATAAATATTAACTTGTGTATTAATTTAACTACATATGACTTACTTGATTTTCCACTAGAATTTGTTGAATCTTGGTGACAGCTTGATTTGAAGGCAGGGAGAAAGACATGACTCTCTGAGCATAGGATCAGTGTGACAGCAACTGGTGGGGCCACACCCAGATCTGCACAGTCAAACTCCGACATGTGTTTGCATTTGGTGCAGATTGTTGTGCATTGTATTTCCGACTCTATCATGGAAAGACATGATTATGGTATTGATATTATTATAGGTGGATCCATGGTTGGTCTACACCTTCCACAGACTGCAGCACACCTGACAGCTGACTGGGGAACGTTCTCCCCTGGCTACACACTCCCACACACAGTGACAGAACTGAAGCAGTTAAAATTCCAGGAGGACAGTGGATCGGAACACACAAGCTGGCTGGGCTTTCCTTAGCATGGATTTATACAGCCGGCAGTGTACAGCACTGCCAGCTGGATTGGTGACTTCGTTATCTTAATATCACAGTATAAAGCAGCTCTGGAAACCAGCACCAGAGGTGTTGCGTGGACAGAAGATGCCCACAAACAGGTAGGAGTGCAGTCAATCATCATTTGGAATTTTTTCAAGGTGATGATATGATTTGTAACCTAAATGAGATGATCGGGAGAGGTCACGTGTGCCTTGATCCATTTCCTCCCCATTTTCCATGCTGCCCACACATCACTGGCGGGGACAGCACTGAGGCTGGGGCCCTTTGGAGCGGCACTTAATCATTTCAGCCCTTCGCCACACCATCGATTCACAGGGAACACCTCCCCCTGCACCAGTTGTTAATCATTCTCATTAGACCATTCAGCCCCCCAGTAACTGCACCCCTCAACTGCTATACCCTGAAGTCACATTATACCGACTTTTTTCTGATTGGCTGGACCCTCCCAGTGAGTGTGTCCAACTTCCATTCTTAGGCCAATAACCTAAAACAGCTAAGATGGTTGTGGACCAGAAAGCCAATGAAATACAGACTCGATGACTAAGATATGAAGAATGACAAATAACACCATTGCACTTCCCATGTGCATGTCCTCAGCGTGCTTCTATACATATCGACAAAGGAAAATTCTCACAGCTTAAAGGAATTGATGGTGACAGGATGCATATTCTTAAAGTGATACAACAATAAGTAGTTTATATATTCTATACTTGATAAAACAGCAGTCAAGCTACCTAAGCCAGTGAGTGTGGTTAATGACATAGGTCACACTTCTGAGGACTCTGTAACTTGCTGCTGGTCGGCGACTGATGACACGTACAAATTAATTTGGAATTAAAACCTGACAGAGGAGCAGTGGGTGTGCCTTCACGCCTCCACAGCTTCAGGTTCAATTCAACTGTGTAAACTTCCTCCCACACTCTTGAGTCATGCTTGGTGGATGGCACAGCAGGTGCCATTAGACACCATACTCTGAATTGTTGTGATGAATTCAGAAGAGTTGTGCTGTTTTCTGCACTCTGATTTCCTCCCAGACCCTTCCTTTGTGGGAGCACTGCTGGATTTGTAATCATACAATTTATAACTACTTAGATGCACTGTAATTAGCACGACTCACACACTGCTGTGTGTGTGTATGTATGTGGGTATGTACCATGTTAATATTACAAAATGAACCCTGGGGGAATGAAAACCTGTTACTTTTTACCTCATGGGGACATTTATCATGTCCCCACAAAGGAAAACTCAATTTTATACTAGTCTGTCAAATCAATCAAAAAACCAAAAGAGCCAAAAGTCTTGTATTTTGTTGGGTTACTTATGGTTAAGATTAGGGCTGGGTAAGGATTAGGGGTGTCATAGGTAGGATTATGGTTAGGCCCATAGAAATGAATGGAAGGTGTGTGTGTGTGTGTGTGTTGGTGTATGTGTGTAGAAACAACCGTGTGAAAATGAAAAACCAGAAAAAGACACAGACAAAATGTACACTGGGCTCTGGTAGTGAATGCTAATTCCTCTCCACCATCGCCCTCTCTGCTGGCACGCTAATTCAAATACTGCACATCTATTGGCTGTTCATACCAGCTTTCCCCCACTGGAAACCAGTTATGATGAAAGCCAACAAGATTTATTCAGAATTAACCAACCAGAATGTCCATAATGCAGAGTGACAGTTACAGACAGCCCCGCCCCTTAAAACCATGTTTGAAATCAGTAGCTACCGCAATCAATTTGATTAATTCCCCTTCATTCTCAGTTCCTGGACAAAAACTTGACTTGAAATAATTGACACTTTGCATGCTGGGGCTCTTGCTATCCTAATTAAGATAAAAAAAAATCTAATTTATCAAAGACTCCATGGAAGTCTGGCAGATTCAATCAGCCTGTAATCTAATTTGAACACAGAAAAATTAAGTATAAGTATGCAGAGGATCTTACGGTCATAACAAGGAGTTTTGGTGAAAGTCAGGACACATTACTCGGCAGTATAAGGGGATGAAGGTGTGGCTTCAGTGCCAATACATCACTATTCATCTTATCTGATAAAATGTGCCCTCTTAGGGGACAAAGCTGAACAACAGGGGTAAAGTGAGAACAGTTTAATCTTTTAAAAGATAGCATTGCCTCGTATCAGCAGACTCGCTTATCCTGACAGTGAGGAAAAAGAAAAAAGCTGAGATCGATCTATTAGATATATGGGTATTAAACAGAAATACCGTAACATCACAGTGACTTAAAACCATCTTGCACATGTAAGAATTTTGAAAGCAATCAGTTTTGTTTTAAAAGCCATTTTGAAAGTGGATGAACAGCAGGGAGGTGTGTGGAGATGTGTGGAGGTGTTTGGAGGTGACAGTAAGTCATTTAAAAACCATAACACTGTGCCACACTGCCATCCACATATCTTCTATTACACTTATCCGGTACTGGATCACTGGGATTCTGGCAGCTATACAATCACAGGACATGCACTGGAGAGGATGTCAATCCAGAGTGGGTGGTTCAAAGACACCGATTCAACGAACTTTACGTTTGGACTGCCCTGTAGGAGTGAGGCTACGTTGAGTCCCTTACACTCCCATTCTAAGAGTATTTTTGAAGAAGGCATACTGCACTTTGTGCTTCTCTGCTTATTGTGTGCACTGTCCTCTAAGTGGTTGAAAAGGAGGCCATCTACAGGTAAATGGATGCAATCAATGAAGACACTCAACAGGCTTTCAGAATAAAGATGAGAGACAGCTGTATGCAGAAGCAGGAAAGCTACGTTGTGCTCTACGTTTTCACAAATGACTCTCAAGGCCCCGTCCACCTATTGTCCATGAGCACTGCTTTGAAAGTAATGGATTGGTTACTGTCTTTGACCAGGTGCCTCCACAGACAGCTGGTACCCCTTCAGATTATAACAGGGTCCCAGGTACCACTTGGTCAGTATGGGCGATGAATTCCAGTTACTGAGGCTTCATCAGTTCAGAGTGGATTGATTATGGAAACATTCTAGCAGACCTCATACTTCACTGGCTACACGGAATACACAAGTTGTACCAAGGGGGATTTAGGGGTCCAGAGGGTGTGGCTGTCCTGGGGTGGGGGTCAAGTCAGGTGATAGCCCCATTCAGTCACTAACTTCTTCTTGATGTCACTGAATCTTTCTGTTCCTCTCTCCCTGCATCTGCCACGTCCTTTGGGTTGGCCCATCATCCCAAAGCGAATCTCACTGAGACACTTAAAGAGAATTCAGAAAAAATCTTACACTTATGCTCTGAAATGGCATAGTAAGAAACCCTTCCTTTTATATGAACAGAGTATTAATTTAGACGTACAAAATGTCCCTATATGATCATTATTCACTTGGTAATAAACCACAACAGCTGAATTAAGGCTTTTAATTAGAAATACAGGAAGCAGCAGGCTTTTAATGTGCCAAGCCTGACACCTATTCTACGGATGCCTAGATGTGTAAAAAGTCAAGGTGTCTCTTTATAATTCAAGCACGCTTAATGTCCTCTGTGGCACTTCTCGGGTCATTATTAGCTATTCTTCCTGTTATTTATAGCCTCAAGAAAAAAATTATCTACAGGCGCCCTGCATGACAAGGACAACTGGCTATGGGGGGGGGGGGGGTGCACATCTTACACCTAGCAATTAATGATGGACAGATCGAATTCATTATCAACAATGTTGGTACGCTGCTGCTACAAGTTAAGTATGTACAATGTACTGAAATCTCAGATCAAATTCATTGAATAATTAAATCTTGGCTCTCAGACAGTGATCAATCCCTGAAATAAGAAACTAATAATTACCATTCTTGTTATTACTATGTAGCAATAATGACACCAATTATCAATTATCACGATCAATTTCATCCCCCTTCAAGCCCCTTCTGCCTGCCCATCGTAGGGCAGAGCCGGAAGACGCATGGAAGGTAAATACGATACATAATATTACTGCTGATTAATACACTTTAATTTCAAGCATTACATTATGCAAAAGATTTTAAGTTGCATGCATCTGCATACACAATAAGTTCACATGACTAATTTGTGCTGTGTTGTTGGAAGGTAAAAGATGAGTTTACATGTTATATTAATTGTCCATGACCACATATAATTAAGCTGATTGTTCAGTCAGCTGAATAAGGGGGTCCTGTTTCTTTAAATTCATGAGGAGCAGACTGTTTTTAGAAGTGAGAAGGCATCTTTTTTTGGGGGAGGGGGGCACTATCCATCCTGGGAGGATGAGTCAAGCGACTGCACAGGTCTGTGTGATGTCACCTGGTTCTTAATGTCACCCCCATCTGTACTGGGAGGGTGAGTTTGGTTGACTGCACAGGTATCCGTGACTTCACCTGGTTTTTAATGTCACCCTTCATCTTTCCTGGGAGAATGACTCAAGTGACTGCACAGGTTTTTGTGATGTCACCTGTTTGTTAATGTCACACTCCATCCATCCTGGGAGGGCAAGTCAGCTGACTGCATAGGTCTGTATAAGTAATGAGTCAAGGCAGAATGAAAACACAGCTGAGATTCCCTGAACAAGCGGATGCACATGACCTCACCAGTAAGTCTTTGCCAGCAACAGAGACTCATTCCTGCAACCATCTGCCTGCTCAGCGCATCATGGGGACCCGAGAATGTTGAGGTGGGCCTTTAAGTCTCTGCCTGGTGATGTGATGGGGGAGGCGGTGTAACAGATGCACGAACCGCACCCACATGTAAAGTGGGGCTCTTTAATTGTGGCCAAAACAGGCAGGGTCAAAACCAGAACAGACAGGATTTCTAAAGCCGAAGGGGTGTTAAAAAACATGGTCAAGGTCACAGGCAAAACGGTCAATATTCAAAGCAGGTCAATCAACACAGCAAACAAATCCAGGTCATCAAGCAAAAACAGAAGACAAAAGAGAACAGACAAGGATCATGCACCGTTAACTCAGCCAAGACTACAAACACTCAGTATGGTCTCAGGGAACTCAATACCTCACACTGAGGTTTGGGTCTGAGGGTAATTTAAAGGGATGACAAAATTTACAACAGATGATTTCAATACTCAGGGGATGAAGAACATTGGTATGTTGGGTGTGGCTGATCAAACTGATTTGGCTGGTGTGGCTGGCTGGGTGTGGCTGTGACAGGTAATGACCTGCCCTGCATTCAGAGATGACGGACCCTTAGTACCCATCAAAAAACAAGGGCAGAGCCATTTTGCATAGTAATCTCATAAAAAACAAATGAATTCTCGGTAGATTTTAGAATAACCCTCCACAGCATACAAATGCTGAAACAGAAGAGAGTGATAAGATCAACAATTTGCAGAAGATCAAAACGGCATCCCAGTGCCCTCAGCAACATCTAACTGCCTCCTACTTCATATCTTCATATCATCGGCTTTTTTCTCAGAGATCAGGGCTTCTCTACATTTGCAAAAGCTGGCTCCCCAACCAGCCACTTTCTATGGGAGGACCCAAATGATTATAAAGTTCAAAATGACGCTGTAAGAAAACACAGTATTTGAAATGTAGAGCAGTCACATATACACAATCGCCACAGTGTGGTACCCTGCGGAAGGATGGGAAATGGTAAGATGCATACATCCACCACTAAAGTCCTATTCTGTTGCGTCACTCCTGGCATCCTGATTTTGACCTGTCAAGAAGACAGAGGGCACCATGTGTAGCTGAAAAGTCACTGCAACCGTGACACGTGCTCTATATGTAACATCAAACAATCAAACATCCTGAGGGGAGCGAGATAAGGCCCTGATTGCAGCAATACACCAGTAAAGGTGTGTTTGCGCAAAAATCCGCATGAAAGAAAAACAAAAAAACCCTCAGAAAGATGTCTTTTTCATGAAAATATTTCACAGGCTCTAATGAGCTGCAAAAACTGGGACAAAGATAGAAGATATTTTTCCAGCACAGCGTTCACTACAAGGCTGAACCAAAGTGTTATACAAATGAAGCAAAGTGTTATACAAATGAACAGTGTATTCTTGCTTATACTGGTATTTAAAATGGCATATTTCAATTCAGTTCAGTGCATGTTCCGTCATCTCTCAGCAATCACATTAATCACGTTTCATGTTTCTATTACTGTAATGCAGTGGAACCCCCCTGTACCCTGCGTAATGCTCTGTGCTCCCCGGAATAGGCTACAGACTTGCTAGGACCTTGTGCTGGATAAGCAGTATGGAAGACGGACGGATGATTATACTGACAAGTTTGATGTCTTTACAAATCACGATGGCCCCCAGTTCGGTTCTTCTTATTATCTACTAATCCTTACTAGTAAAGACAATCTTCCAGTAAAGTCAGATGGGAAGCGACTCGTAATTAAAGCCGAGGGTTCGGTTAAAGAACTGACAGAGCTGACTGGGTTTTTCAAATCGGTGTCAAGTCCTTTGAAAACCCTGGTTCAGGATAAACAGAGACCTGAGCTAAAGATCCAAAGGGCCTGTTTGGTGGAATAGCCTGTTAATAAATGTGCCACACAGGCATATGATTGGTGTTCCTATGCTGTACTGGCATTAATATCAGTCAAATTATCACAGTCAGATGGTGCTCAAATGGGACAGCGAAAAGGCCTACAATGGCTGAGTACCGCTAGCACAGCAAACAACGTGCCAATTGGTTTCTACTGAAAATGATTATATAGTCCACACTACGGTTAACATCTAAGCATATTAGATCATTTTAGTGTATGCTGCAGTTTTTTATGCTGCAGAATATTAGTGGGGAGTGTATGCTGAAAGCCTGATCAACTTGGGTTTGACCTTCCACCTCTGCTGCATGTGTTTTTGCCCACATTATGCAGTCGCCTGTTGGATTCCAATCTCTTAATTCCCGTATTGCTCAAAAAATAAAAAACACTTACAGAATGAAGAAATCTGATGCCCAAGAAATTAGCATGTTACTCTTACGTAGCAAGAGCCTGGACTCTAATGGCAGGGTGTCAGCCTATATGCTGATGGATGCACGCCAAATCAGTGGGGCAGACGTCCGTTTATTTGCCATTCAGGTGCAGTCAGGAGAAGAGCTGCAGATAACACATCACCAGAAGGTGCTGTCCGTCTTCATTGTGCGTAAACACAACCACAGCAAGAACACAACACAGCCTGTATGTTTAACAGCTTTGCCTGTTGTCCTCCATTTAGGGGGAAATGACTCTAATGAATAAATTGTCATCCTGCAAATCTAAATCTAAGCCATATAAATGACTCCATTCTAGTGCAATGTCACATTGAGGAAGGGTACGCCCCCCACACTTCATTAAAGCACTTTGGAACACTGAGCGTGATTTTCTGACTCCCGCCCAAGGTCTACGGTCACACCACCCACTATCATTAAAAGTAACAACTAGCCACAAACAGGCTCAGCTTATATAAAAGCAGGTAACTTAAGGTTTTTATCAACCAGCAGTGCCGGATTTGAGCCATGGGTCTGGCCCTTTAGTGACCAAATTTGTACAAAAGGTACCATTCAAATACCTTGGGTAGAAACAATTGCTCAGCAATAGGTGAAAATATAACAGGTTCAGATCCATCCATTCATTGATCCAGGGGCATAGGTTTGGCTTGAAAGTTGATAGGGACCAGAACAACTCCTTCAATTGTACACAAATATAAGTTATTGGGACATTTTCTGCTTTCCTGAAATAACAGCTTGGACACATACTTACCATTATTATCTAAATCTATGTACACCTGTGTCCCCATCCACCTCCCAACGACTTGAATATGGATGGGGGTCACAGGGCTGAACTACACCCTGAATAGCATACCAAAACTGATTCAAATGCAAACGTTTCTTATATACAGATTGTACATGTAAAACATCATAATTGCCTATACAAGATATGAACAAGAAGGAAAACAGGTGAACAAGGGGCTGCAGGGGATTGGGCACAGAGACCGATGGATGGGTGAGAAGTGAGCTTGTCACATCTCGTTATCTACACGCAAATCCAGGTCAAGCTTTTATAATCTCAAAGACCAGTACCCGTATTTATAAAGTATCTCAGAATCATTCCTAGGAATGGCACTGAGTTTCACTAGGAGAGAAATTTGTCCTACCTAGGAGTAAGATGTGAGAAGTAGTTAAAAAGCTTCCTACACCCACTCTCAGCTAGCAGTAGGAATTTTTAGAGAAAGTGACAGCATGATTTCACAACACCCCAAGCGGACAAACGGCATTCACAGCGGCATTTTGTAGTTTTCCTTTAAAATCATGGTGGCATTTTATAATTCTATGATGATGCACTAACAGCAACAACAACAATAATAATAATAAATTACTGCTACTACTAATAATAATTACAAAGCTACATTTTCCCCGTAGCCAAGAAACGTAACATTAATAATACTTTAATTTCAGCAGAGTGCATGATTTCTCCTTGTAGATGGAACGATTATGTCACATACTAGGTTTGTGACAAATAATATTCCATCTCTGTCAAACTGATATCTTTTTATAAGTTCTGTTTTAACGTTCCTTATTTCCCAGAATGTGCATGCCGATCTTTACCTGAACGCCATCGTCTGGTGGCTCCTAATGGATTAGGACAGCTCCGGAACGCTCCTAAATCCTGGTTGAGTTGGGAGTACTAGGATAAGAAAATTTATACAACACTCCTACTCTTAAAAGTAGAACCAAAATTGCAGCACTCTGAATTTTGGGCCACTTAGGACCATATTCCTACTCTGAGATGCTTTATAAATTCAGGCACAGGTCTTGCTTGTCATCTGGCATTGGCTTCTCAAGTCAAGTCAAGTAGCTTTTTATTGTCATTTCAACCACATACAGTTAGTACAGTACATAGTGAAACATAATGTAGTGAAACATTCTATAAAATTATATCATTTTCATCCTTCTTCAAGTCCCCCTAAACACCAAGATTTGGACCTATACAGTACATTAAGATGCGACACAAAACTGGACAGTCTTTCATTCACTCATCCATCATCCATCCATGCATCCATCCATCCACCCATCAATCCTTGGTCCGCTTATTTTGGCCAGGATTGCAAGGGGATTTCGAGGTTGATCCCCCCCTGAAATATTTTTAGAATAGGCAGTTTTCTGTTCAATAAAGTTGATGCAGTATTCTAGCCCGCAACCGTTCCGCCCCACCCCCCACACGCCCCAGTCCACAAATTGCCTCTTATTCACCGAAATGATGCCAGTGCTGGAACCTAACCTACCACAAACTGGCTCACATTCCATCTAAATTCGATGTTGATGACATAGCAACTACGTCACTGACCTGCTCCAGTGGCAACGCAAAAGAAATACGGCAGATTGCGCCCTCTGTTTCCAACGCTGACAGCATATTTTTACATGAGGGATGAGCTGATCAGATATTCTGCCCAAAAACACCGGATTAGTAATCAGAAAAAATGCAGCTATCATCCAAAATGACAGGCAAGCCTTGCTTCACGCTGCCATACCAGCATTTAATTTCATAATAATTTATGGGTTTGAAGTACATGTTTCGCAGTTGGAACATTTTTATATGACTATATTACATATGGCATATAAATGGTTTAAAAGTTATTTAAGCGGAAACAAAAAGATGATCAGCATTGGGTAATATTTAAGATTTTTTTGGAGATGAAAAAGTCGCATCAGCAATTCTCCAGTGTCAGAAATTTAGATCAAAGTATGATGTTTACAAGGCCGTGATGCTAGCAGTGTTTGCTAATGGAGAAGCGTTTTTTGATGTTTGACCTGCCTCTCGGCACTTTACATCACAGATTCCTGGTTTCAGACCAGCTAGTTTTTGGTGCTGATTCCTAAACCTATGTTTCAGCACAGACACCAGTTCCTTTTCTGTGAAAAAATACGTGAAACGGTTCAGGATAAAGGGCTAATGTCTTGTGCCCCCCCCAAACACACACACACACACAAATTTCCTGTCAGACATAGTTTTTAACCCCCACCAAATTTCATTTCTGGCTATGTTCCTGCTCATGGGGTACAGGTTTGAGTCCCTCCCAGCTCTAAGTGTGTGGAGTGCATGTCCTTGCCGTCATTGGATGGGTTTCTTCAAACAGACGTGCTGTTCGGAAAACTGGTGATTCCAAATTGCCCACAGTGTGTGATCATGTCCCCTGTCACATACCATGTGATTCCCGGGGAAACCTCCAGGCCCAACCTGACCCTATAGTGCAATGTCCCTCAACTAGTCAGTCATATCCCAAAACTGGGTGGAAGGACCAAGTTCATTGGCCTGTGGAGTGTGTGATGAAAAACAATTATTTAGAAATTATTCTCTGATGTCAGACTTTTATTTTGATGGACATGTGTTTCAGATGAGAGTCATGTCGAGCACCACAACTTGCGCTCATTTGTTTAATTTTTGTGAAATAAAAATTTTTTAAAATTTGGGTCGCAGCTTAATGACTAGGGAAAAATGTAGATCCTGAGGCTAAAGTGGCTGAAAACCACTGCTACTATCCATCTTCCTCTCTTGAGCCAAACTGGTCTGTGAACAATTTTCAAGAATTTACATATGTTCAAAGACCATTAAATACTTTAACAAGTGTCAAGAACCAAGCCAATACTTGCATGTACCCTCTAATGCATTATGTACATGCTGTGGCTTAAATTATGTATGAAATTAGGAACGCAGTTTCTCACTCTGATCTCCCCAGACATCATGTTGACATTGGTTGATGGGAAAGATCTTGTGCATTTCAGCTGGTGAAAGATGCAGCTGATGCAAGACGCATCACTAAAGAGGCAGCAGGATCATTGATACCAGGCTAGCAACAATCACAAAGCCAACCAGATGGATGAAGCAGGACAAAAAAACCTTTCCAATTTTTAATCAGTGAGATCGGAGATCATATGGTATGTTCAGAAAAGACGGGAGAAAACATAAATCACGCATTTGCTCACGTCTGCTGTGGAGAACACAAAGCATTTCAGAAATGGAATTAAATGGGAATGAATCAAGCGTCAATGTAAGCCAAGCAAACATGTTGCGCGTGAAAAATTCGGCTATGAGGGTGAAGCATAAACATCTGAAGATAGCTTGTTTCCCAAAATGCAAGCATATCATTTGTCTTCATTAACCCAACATTGTTCTGTGCATTTTGCATGTCTCCTGAATGTAGACTTAATATTTCCCCTCCTTGGCTGCCGAGATGCACGTCAAGCAGACACGTTTGCTGAGTGTCCATGTTAAACCATCTGTGAGCAGGCAACTTAACTATTACATGAAATTCACCTTCACATTGTGTCATTGAACAGATGGATGCTTTCTTTTGCTGTTCAAAAAGGTCAAGATAGATATGATGGGTCTGAAGATACCCATGAGTGCAAATATCACTCGAGAAAACAAATATCTCCGCTCTTTTTATATCACTATCAATAGTCCATCCATCCATATTCCAATCATGTATTCAATACAGGGTTGTGGGAAGACCAGAGTCTATCCCCCACAGCACAGGGAAACGAAGCAAAGGACACCCTGAAAGGAAAACCAGGCGACTGAAGGGCAGACATAATCAGCAAAATACCGGATTCACCAATTCACCAACCAGCATATCTTTAGACTACATGAAGAAACTAAAGCAAATAAAGGGAGAACATTCAAACTCAAGACACAGTATGGGATCTTGGACTGAAACCCCAACCCTGGAAGCACAAGGTAATAATGCTTCTAATGGGGCTAACGGACCACACGTCACTATGTATACTGGAGCCACAATACTACACGTCGCTATGGATACTGGAACCAGAGTACCACACGTTGCTATGCATCATGAAGCCAGCGTACCACACGTTGCTATGGATAGTGGAGCCAGCATACCATACATTTCTGTGGATAGTGGAGCCAGCGTACCACACATTTCTGTGGATAGTGGAGCCAGCGTACCACACATTTCTGTGGATAGTGGAGCCAACGTACCACACATCGCTTTGCATCATGGAGCCAAAATACCACACGTCTCTATGGATACTGGAGCCAGCGTACCACATGTTGTTATGGATAGTGGAGCCAGTGTAGAAAGTGTCGCTATGAATATTGGAGCCAGCATACCACACGTTGCTACGCATCACGAAGCCAAAATACCACACGTCGCTATGGACAGGTAAGCCAGCGTACCACACGTTGCTATGGATAGTGGAACCAGCATACCACACATGGCTTCCCTCATTGGCATTGACAACAACTAGAAGTGAAACCGCAGGTCTCATATTACTGAAACACAGCTCTGGTTATTTCCCTGGCTCTACCGGGACGATGGAACACAGGTTTATATTGGCATTATAGTAGAAATTCACAGTGATGACGATCTAAAATTTTAACATTATGGGAAAGGTCACTGATCCCTGGCATTCTGATTTAACAGTACAAATTACTGTTACATTTTCATATGCATTGACACAGTATTCATTCATCTGAGGCCTTACCCTTCCCGTATGCAATATTTAAATGTACAAAGGCCTGGTGATGACAGGACTGGTGATGTTAGTCTAGAATATTGTTCTGCGTCATCTAATGACTGCACAACCAAATGTGGATTGTTCGCTGAGCACATGACAATTCCTGGCTTACACTATGTCTTATTTTGTTGAAACACTTCAATTGCACTTAGGGATTGCACTGGGATATCCTTTGGAATGGCATGGGGTTAGCATTTGGGATGGCATCAACTACTAAACTACTATGGCTACTAACAAGCTAGCTTCTTGAAATTGTGCCTGACTGTAAAGTAGAGGGTTGGCACAGTGGCTCAGCAGGTACCACTGCAACCACGTACTTGTGTGACACTAGTATATGTTCTCTATGTAGTTAAGTGAACTGTGAACTCAGTGAGTTGCCTACAGTGTGTGTATTTAAGTGTGCCAGTGTGGTGCCCTGCCTTGTGTCTGATACTTCCATGGGATAGGCTCTTGGCCTCCTCGTCCAACGTACTTCCTGTGTGAAGCAGAATACTTCCTGTATGAAAGGATTTCTTTTTAGTTTGCATTACTTCCTTTGTCTTCATATGACAACTTAAGAAAGTTTAGTTTATGCATCGATGACAACAGTATATTAACCGCCTAAAGTAGTGTTATTTTCTCACAACTTCTTCAAAGGAATCAGCTCCACAGTAAGAGAAATTGTTCATGACAATTTTTGTCTATGTATACTCACAAACAGCCCTAAGTATTCCCTTGAGAGCCACGTTTACTTCTACATCAATGGTGGGCTCTTCCTCTGGTTTCTGTGATATGGTTTTAGGTGGCCATCACTTTCTGTTCCTGGGCTCCTTACGGCAATTCTGCTGACTGACTCCTTGATTTGTGTATTTCCTGGTCCAAGAGTTCACCAGGTGAGGATGACTAGAAGGGGCTTTCCTGAGCCATTAATACAGTTATCCCATTTTCCCCGGTAAACGTGCTCTCTTCTGCCTTACTCAGAGCATGTATTGCCATAATGAAGGAAGCCTCTTTGTAGTCAACAAACACACCATACGCAGAGGAATAATAACTGAGGCTGTGCGTGTAGGAACATATGTTCATTGTGAGGGTCAGGGGAATCATCTGAGCCAGAAGGCTCATACTTTAATTAGAAAATCTAATGTGGAATCCAAGGGCTTTTATGTTTATAACTACAATTTGTTGTCTTATTAACTATTTTATTTGTGAAACATTTTCACAAATCACTGTTATCATTATAATCCTTGTTGAGTGATTTGATATATTTATATTTTTATTTGTGTTAACTAATTTATTTTTATAGGTCATCAAGAACTTTTTTTTTCTGTTGAACATGTAACTTTTCTGAACAAACTCAAGCATTAGGTGCAGCGTAGTGTTCTTAACAAAAGCCTTTTCAGCCACCCCCTTACCCCTCAGGTGTCACACCAGACTTATGCACATTTTGTGCATAGCTCATTTTACTGTCATGATCCTTCAGTGGAGTTAACCATTAACAAACAAGGCCCCTCCTCTGTCTCCCAGGTTGCCTCTGTTTGACTGAGCTTTGGGAAAGTGTTACACACAGTGGGTATTTTAATTAGGCCAGAGAGAAAATGTATACATTTCTGTTCCAACTTCATGAGAGGATGCCACAAAGCCCCCTGAGTTATAATTAAGGTTCCAATTATTCCTCAATTGCAGAGGCCTTGCAGCAGCTAACCTAGTAGCCCACAGCACAGAGGGAACAAAGAAGGCAGAACTGTGGAGGTTGGGGGGCATTCCTGGCAAAGTACTGCCCTTTTGATCATCATCCGTGTTGCTGGGACCGTATTCTGGGAGATGGGTGAGCCAGCACAACAGAATCCCATGCTTGAAGCACACAGGGGGTGGGTAGATAATATCACACCGTGAGGCAGGAAGAAGAGAGCACGTAGAAGGTGAAACTCTTCGCCAGGGGAGTCAGGGGGCATGGGGCACAATGACGAGGCCCTCTTGTGACGGCAGTAAACTCCTTTCATCTCATCTGTAATTAAAGCCATAGTGTGTTTTCATGACAATCAGCGCACAGCTCCACAGGTCTCATCCTGGAAGAAAACTCATTCCTAATAGGACCCCCTAAATGGGGGCTACTTCAATGCCTGCTTAAATATGAGGGTTTTTCACTTGTCAGCTTTAAATGGACTATGTAGAGTATTATCCTATAAGAATAATAGAAAAAATGTCCTGGGGGATAACAGTTTTATATTCATATAAAGGAGCAGGGGGCCTTGTGTTCTTTGAGCTGACTGGCTGCCCCTTCCACATTTCATCCTGCCTTGCATACACTTGAAGCCAAGCTCCTTTCGGGCTAATTTAACATTTCAGATATGTGCATTCACTTAGGATCCATCGTAGTAAGCCTCTTGAAAGTACGTTTTTCCCCATCTTCTGGATCCAATTACCGGCAAGTGTTTAGGAAACATTACCTGCCACTCAGCCACAAAGACAATATTTGCAGCTTAAACATTTCAGCTTGCAGAAGAAAAGCTGAAGTGTTGGGAGAATTTTCTGTTTTCTAAATGTCTTTATACTACCTCCATGGGTGACAGACTTAGAAACATGTCTTTTATAAACAGCTCTGCTTTGTCTTTGGAATAAGCATCAGAAGACCATAGCTATTGCTGCCTGCCCCTCAGGAGAGTCTGCACTCCCCTTTTTACTAACCAGTCTGATTTCAAGTATCAGTATTTCATGTATAACATACTCAGGATCTTGAGAAGAAATCTGCCAAAGTTGATGCAAAATTCTAACTAGTTTCACTTCCAATTTTCAAACATAAACAACCACTTCAGGAAAAGCTCTTCCTCTCTTACGATCCTTTTGTATTGTTGTGATCTCCCCTGTTGCAGGTGTATTTACCCTTCTACTATATAGTCAGAAACAATAACACCAGCTTTTGTTAGCACCCAGGCTATTTATGTAGTTGGCACTATCCCAATGCCTCAGACAAATACAATTGAAGGGTTTAAACAAAAAAAAGACAGGAATTGTCATGTGCCCAGTGAACCGAAACCACGTTTGTTTGTGCAGTCATTAGGTGACCCACATCAATTTTCTACATTAGCATCACCAGTCAACCTCTGACTTTTGTACATTTACATATTGCATATGGAAAGGTTAAGCCCTAGGATGGATGAATATCGTGTCAATGCATATGAATATCAGTAATGTGTGCCGTTAAATCAGAATGCCAGGGATCAGTGACCTTTCCCTTAAAGCTTCAGATCCTCATCACTGTGAAATTCTACCATAATGGAAGTACCCATAAACATCCTTCTAGCTTCTGTCCAAATCCGTTACTACACGTACTGTGGGCATATGATTCAGGTATGGCCAATACCACTGCAGCGGTGCGAACTGGAGCGATGTCACATGACTGGTGTCTCGCGCCTGGCCCTGGGTGTTCTCTGGTTCTTTTATTTTATTGATTCATGCAGGAACAGCAGCTAATCAATGCTTTGAGTTTTAGAATCTTTAGCGAAGCTTAGTAAATAAAAACTGGAGTCTTATGGGAATGCTGCTTGTCAAGTTATATTAGGTTAACATTTAGCATTGAACCAGAACTGTCTTTCAGAATTTCAAATCATTTACCTGGTGGCCCCAAAATAAGGCTACTCTGTTACATCGTCCCAGTAGAACCAGGGAAATAACCAGAACTGTGTTTCAGCAATATTTGCCCTCTAGTTGTTGTCAATGCCAACAATGGAGACAATGATGAGAGTTAAACAGGCAGCCAGGGACGGCACCACAACCCCCTGAGCTCCAAGCTGACTTCCTTCCATATTACTGGCTGGTGGTATCTCTCCATGCATAGAACGGCAGGTCCATTGGCTTCTTGTGTTGGAACACTGGCCATTACTAGGCCTTCTCCTGCAGTTAAAAATGCTGCTGCTTGTATGTCGTCTTTGGTCACCACATTGATGTAGACACTGGAAGCAGTGAATGGTGGGGATTTCCAGGGTGTACCCTGCCTAGCCTCTGGGGATCATAACCTCCATGACTCAACAGACAGCCACTGATGCAGTACTAATTATAGATCAGTCAGCAGAATGGTGAAGAGAAGGGTGACAAAACAATAAGAGTGGGCCGCAGAATCCGCGTTTGACAACAGTCCACCGATTGAAAACAAAAACAACTATAAACAGCGTTAAAAACCTCACAAAAGCCAGCATCACTCCTCCTGTTGCAACATTAACTTTTTCCTACTTGCCACTGTACAGACTATATCTATCTGGAGACAATAAAAAGATTCATTGGGGCTTACAGGGGATAGAAAAAGAATACACCCACTTCCAAAGAAGTGTTACAATCTAAAAATTCCACAGATTTAAATGTCCGTGTTTTGCTGTAATCCAAAGCACACAGCAAACCATATGAATGCAGTAAAAATATTTTAACTTGGGGAAAAAAAACTTGTGTAAAACGGCAAAACTGAAATACGTGTATCTTTATTTATTAAGTACTGTACATTCCCCATCGTGTCAGTACTTGGTGGCATCACCTTCGGCAGCATCTGTGGTAACTGTGGCCTTGTGCTTTCAGTCATTGTCCTGTTTAAATATGAATTTTCAACCCATTTTCAGTGTTCTTGCAAACTTCATCAGGTTCTTCTCCTGTACTTTGCTCCATCCATCCTCCCTTCAGTCCTGTCAAGTTCCCCTGTCCCTACAGATGAGAAACATCCCCACAATATCCCCACCACCATGCTTCACAGTTAAGATGGTGTTGTTTTGGTGACATTATGTTTGGAGAAAATCCAGCACCGCCCATGTGGCATTTATGCTAAAAAGTTCTATTTTATGTGACCACAAAACAATCTCAAAGTTTGTTGCAGAATCCATCAGGTGTTTCTTGGAAAACTTCAGTTGGGACTCCAGATGGATGTTTTTGAGAAATGGCTTTCTTCTTGCCACCCTTCCATATATGCCAGATATGGGCAGCATCTTTGATATTGTTGTACTATACACATCATGTTCTCTGTTGGCCATTGAACTCTGTAGGTATTTGAAGGTTGCCATTGGATTCCTGATGGTCTCACTGACCAATTGTTTTCTCTCCTGATCACTTGGCCTTGATGGACGCCCTGATTATGGCAGACTGTGAGTGGTTCCATGCACTTTTCCCTTCTTAATGATTGACTTAATGGTGCTTCAATGTATCTTCAAAGCCTTGGAAATTTTTATATCCCTCTCTTGGCATGTTACCTTCCACAGCTTAATGATGAATGTGTTTTGGAAGATCTTTGAAACCCCACAGATGCTTTCTTTGTGTGTGACTGCATTTGCAATCTGAAGGGCCACAGTAAATAGCCGATTTTATTTAGTTGTCAAGGTAATTGCAATGATACCTCACAGGTGTTAGACAGTTAAGATAATGGGCTCTATTTTGACGATCTAACTTAAAGCACAAGGCGCAAATAACATTTATTTTCTTGTCCAAATAGATTTTGCTAGTTTGACAGCGGAAAAAACAGACTTTGCGCCAGTGCAAAGCGCAAAAAGGTTGCCCTAACTCTCTTAATTATTCAGAGGTGTGTTTTGGGCAGAACATGCAATAAACCAATCAGAATGGCACGTCACCTCACCTTTTAAAGGCAGGGGCACATGAGTTATAGCGGAATGCTATTATAATGGCGTGTTTACCTGGCAAACCAGATCGGTTGTCGGCCAAGGAAATGGACATGCTCGTTACAGGAGCACTACTGTTCCACCTGAGCCTGTCAAGGTGAAGCAGGCGTGGGAATATGGAGAGAAATTTGTCTCAAAACGATTCATTTTGAGACAAATTTCTCTCCCTAAGTTGTACTCTATAATAAAACGTATATGAATGAAATAAAATAAACCATTACTGAACTTTGAGCGTGTATCTGTGTCCGTAATGAGCGGCGTGCATCCACGTTTCTAAAACGCGCCCCCTAAATATCGTTTAATAATACACCACTGAGTTTAGACGTGGTTTTTGTTGGTCAAAAGCACAATGTTATTTTGCTGCCTTAAAATAGCAACGTGCCGACATTGTGCCCAGCCACACCTCATTTAAAAAACACCACTCCTACGAGTGGGAAACACGCGCAAAATCATTTGTTATTATGAGAACATGCGCGCTTGGCGTAAAAATGAGTAATGCGCTGGTATGAAACTAGCAAAACCACTTTGAGTCATGCTTTCCGCCAGTGCACAATAGGGCCCAATATGTGATCCTTTCTGTGAAAGTTCAAGTAATGCTATATTAAAGGGGTAAATACTTATCAAACATAGCTTTTGTTTTTGTTTATTTTTAATTAATGCAAAAGGATTTTAAAAACTAGTTTTTCATTTTTAAATTAAGTATTCTGTAAAGATTAATATGAAAAAAATACAGATCTGTTGCATTTTAACTTGGCCTTACGGTAACAAAATGTGAAAATTGTTAAAAGGGCTACATTGTTGTTCTATTTGGTGTAGGTGGTAAGGGCAGGGAAAATGAAAATGTCATCATGTGACCCTATAGGAAGGAGGTAATAAGATACACCAAATTATAGGGGCAAGACACTGTTTCTGTGGAGAAAAGGACATCCTACCATAACTGATAAACTACCAGTTTGAACAACAACATCAGGAACATTGAGAGCTTGGATTTTTCATCACAATACATTTCTTTTCTCCATCTGATGCCATACTGTCCTATCAGCAGTATGTGACGTTCACCAAGAGCACCTGTCCAGGTACAGTGAGATACGAGGCCGGCATGGCTAACTGTCCTCTTGAACTATACAGTACCAGGTTCTTAACAAAACAGGTTATTTTCACTCACATCCTAATGTTGACTGCCTTTGTCTGACTGAAAATGCTGCTTCCATTAGTTAGTTATGTATTGTGTTAACATATCCCACTATCATCTATTTAACACAGATGTTGGTGTTTACCACGTGTGTTGATAAATTATTCACAATATCTACTGAATGCATGTACTTCATTTCAAATGCAACTCACAATGTTCACTTTGATGATTCAAATGCATGTAATGAACCTTAATATGTCTGTAAGAGGACAAAGCATTTCCGAATTTAAAAAGCCACTTGCAGACAATTAAATTTAAGAGGCACTCATTGTTCTTGAATGCATTTCTCTCCTTGTTCCTGAGAGACAGGCACCTTTTTGAGAGCAACACTGATAGCAACAAGTACTAAAGTATCACTAGTCTCTAGTTCAGATGTCAGTGACTTTGGGGTTACAACCATACAGAAATTTTTTCCTGAATATAAGTAGGATGTTTATTGCTAGGAAACAGCCCTGTAATTACACTGTGAATTTATGTTTCTGATTTAGGGCACCTTGAGCCTAGAGATGGAGCAAATGTTTAATTAAATCCTTCAAGCCATTATTACTGTAAGGAATATCTTGGTAATACTGGGTTGCACTTGCGATGCAGACATTTTTGCCTGTAGAGAGAATTCCGTGACTATATTACTGTGAAGCCAGTCTTAGACCACATTTTTCTGTTATGGTAGATGAGGAGCCTCATCCCATTTACATCGGATTTTTCCACATTCAAATCCCCATTTACACACCTGAAAGGGCAAATCGGAATTCCACTTCCATTTCTGAGTCTTCCTACAAGCACAATAAATCCTGGAATCTTAATTTGCGATGTGAATGTCGGGATAATCACACTCATTTCACATTGGAAAACGAACATGATATTAACAGCTTTTTTCATAAATTAATGAATGGAAAGAGTAGTGTATGCCGTCTGCAGCTTCTGACTCACGTCTTTATTTACAAACAAAAAATGTTCGGCTTATGTTCATATTTACAAATCTGGTCAGAGAGAATTTTGCTCCACCGCGCTTGCTCTAATTACTCCAACTCCCAGAATCCCACATTTTCACGCACAGGGAAATCAACTGAGTGCGGAAAGAAAGATCACACAACGGCAAACAGACACACAAAAAAAAAAAAAAAAAGATTGAAACGTAACAGTAATAAAATAACATCTAGTACAAATTCTTGCCACTAAATGCATATCATTAAACATACATTTTACTTTATCAAAAACGCCATGTGCACAATGTTTGGCTCTTACAGGTAGGTTTCAGCCACCAAACCCTGCACAGACCATGAAAGATCAACCAGTTTGGAATGGAGCTGTCAGTTATTGGACAGACATTTGGACTAAACATAATTTTATGATTTCAGTTATGCTGCCTCTGCTCCATCACTGCGTTATGTCACTGACCCCCCAAGTACGAGACAAACTGATATAATCTGACAATTTCTTCTCTATCACCCTAGGTTTGCATAAGATTCTCTTTTGGAATTCAGGTCTAAATTCAGCCATGACTTGAGCAGTGCGTTGTGGGAGTGAAGCAGAGCTTCAGAAAGATGTACTACTGGATGAAACTGAGGATCTGGCCAGTCAGGGGGAGGCAGACCCGTGGACGTGTTCCTGCCGAGAGCTGCCATCCAGGCAAACAGACGCTCCTTTATCTTCTGCCGCACTGACAGTTGGCATCCTTTGCTCCCAACTGGCTGGGCTCAGCCACACACACACACACACACACACACACACACACACACACACACACACACACACACACACACACACACACATACATAC
>JAACJT020000036.1:14086023-14097391 GCA_009936485.2 Gymnarchus niloticus
TTAATCTTCACTTGCTGCCAGGACCTTTTAACCCCACTCATGTTGCTCCTAAACCAAACATTTTAATACTTACCATTTGGATATTTATCACTTTTTGTCCCAGGTGGACCTAAATAATTTGCATGCTGTCCTTAACTGTTTTACAAATGTGTTAAAAAGTAGCCTTAAAAGTACCCTATGATTGTGATTAGAATACATTTATGTCGACAAAAATGTTGTTTATTATTGTAACTATACCTTTTAAATACTTAAAACTGTTGTAATAAATCTTTAGTGGTTTAATACATATAAATCCTTAACCCTAAGAGGTGACTTAAATTACATTCTTACGCATTTAGCCTGTCAGCCATTTTCTGCCAAGCAGCCTCACGAGCTTTATGGCTGTAGTCTTTCCTTTACTTGCATTAATAATTCTTGCTCTGACTGGGTAAAGAACACAGTTCTTTCTTTCCCTTCAATTCTTCCCTATCTGGCATCAGTTATCAGTCTTGCCTCATGTATCGCGTGGATGCGCATGAGCCTTGCTCGCCAAAGCCTGTCTTGAGTTAGCGGGAATGAAATAGACCTGAATTTTGTTCGTGGAACTCATTGAGTCTGAAGTGAACTGTTAGGCTAACTTAAGAGAGGCTATTTAACATAAGCCTCGATTTTACAAGCTCGCTTCGTGGAATACCCCCAAGGTGTGACAGTGACGATGCACATCGGTTAACCGGTGCCCCTTCGTGCGGATTAGAGCGTTTCACTCTTTGCTTTCCCCCACCTGCTGGCATTCTCCTTTGTTTATCCCCAGTCTTTGTTTAATGAAGCTCTAACCCAGCATCACAGCTACGCCGCACTGTAGACATCGCTAAACTTATCTCCTGTGTCCTTGCCTGGTAGAGGCTGGAATATAATATGGGAGGAAGGTCAGAGGTAACAGAGTGGGATATCACTGGTAATTCAGTCGTCTGCTCAATAAATATATTACATATTGAAAAGGCAATAACTTTTGCTTTAGTGTTCCCTGAGTGTGCTTTCAAGGACACCAAAGGTGAGTTAAATATATTCACAAAATCTATAAATCAAAAGACATATTTACATGCTGTTTATATAAATGTAGGAGAAAGATAATCAAGAATTGATGCAAGAGCCAACTGAAAGATCAAAGGTGTGTCTTAATGTATGCAGACTTCAACCAATAACATTTAAGAGATAAGCTGACAGAGGAAGATACTACGTGGTAAATCCCAGCCATCGCTACTACTGCATAGGGCAGTATTGACTGCTAAAGCTCCCAGGATCAAATGAAAATTTTAAATAGATAGTTAATCAGTAAATAATGTACAGTTTACTTAGCAAGTTTTTGTCTAGATTTATGTGTCTTTATGTGTTGCTGTTATCTGTAATTTCATGATTTTGTGCACATCTATTTGATTGAGCTGAACATGATTTATTGCTTATTAATTTATAAATCTTAAACTGGCATGTTCATTTTTTTGTAAACATACAGAGTAATATTTCTTGTCTGTCACATAAGCAGCAACATTGTGCGAGATTTATTGTTTTTATTAATTAAGTGGTTGTGGTGCTCTTTGTCTGTTTTCAATTAACTTATTTTTTACAGGCCATTACCCCAACAGGGTGTGCTGTACTTGCCTGTGTGTTTATTATATAAGTAATTGCTGCAAGTCACACATTTTTATGAAGGGCAGTATGGTGACCCAGCATGTAATATCACTGTCTAGGGTTTGAATTCAGCCCTGTCTATGGTATGGGCACATGCATTTACAGTAATCACCGTGTTCATACTGGGTCCTTCAACAGGCTTCCCTCTTTAGTCTAATCACATAGTGTGCATGTGTGTGTGTGTGGTTGCACTGCTACACCTTGGCTTACATCCCATCCAATTGCCCTGCCCCCCCCCCCCCCCCTTCCCCCCTTTCCAAGAACAGCATTCAGATTATTGTCTCTTATTTGACAAGCAATTATTAAAGCCATTGGAATTTCCTACAGTGGTGCAAACAACCATTTAATTATGATCTTCATTCATGTTCTCTGAAATCATGGTTTGTGTTTCAATAACAAATTTACTTTTCATCATATGGATTAATTTCTAAATGTCCTTCTCAGTCTGAAGAATTAAATCAATTTATTTGGTTCTTTCACACTTTGAAGCTGAGGCAATTCCAGAGTGGCCAGGAGAAAATTGAGCTGCAAGTCATCTTACCCAACACAGCTGACCTTAATGGGGAGATATTTAATGCTGCTCTCTACTGACGACATTTGGTAAACTGATTAAAGGAGAACATAAAACAGGCCAGATTGACAAGGAGGGCTGCTTTAAGATTAGTTGTGTTCCCCTGTTTTCCAGCAGAAGAATTCCACATTTCATTGACTGTGACACGTTTCCCACAGAACTGACCCCTGAAATATGATGGCAGTATCTGTTGGAGGTCAGGATGCATTTCTGCTGATGATAGGGGGAAAAAGAATGCAGATTCTGTGAATCCAGCCTGAAATTTGGGGTGTCCTGTGAGATTCCACTGGAGACTCAATCTTTGGGTTCCTAGGTGTCTGGCTTAGCTCTAGGCAAATCCCCATGAGTTAGGTCCAGGTAAGTTGCATGTTGTCTTACATCCATGAAAAACAACCCATCTGTCCACCTCCCATGACTGCTTTTGCTGTGCAGAGCCAGGAGGGATAGAGTACAAGGCATGGGACTGGATGGGTGATTTAGAGTCAACAATTCACCTGACTGCATGGTCTTAGACTGAGGGGAAAAAGATGGAGTACACAGAGGAAACCCACACAGACTATGCAAGGAGGACAATGGAGTACACAAAGGAAAAGCAGAGAGAGTGTGCATGGAGGAAGATGGAGTACACAAAGGAAAAGCGGCAAGAGTACGCTAGGAGGAAGATGGAGTACACAAAGAAAACCCAGGCAGGGTACGCAAGGAGGAAGATGGAGTACACAAAGAAACCGAGGCAGCATAAGCAAACTCCACAAGCATGAAAAGACCTCTAAGTATCAAACTGAAAAAAAAAACACACTTTCAAGGCTATGGTGCACATCTTCGAACCACCATGAAATACAATGACCAATAGAAGGTGTCCATCCATGGCCTCATGATATGTTTATGAAATTTTTAATCACAAATGTAAGCAGAAGTGAGGTCGTGGTCGTCAGCTGTGGTTGTTCTCAAAAACTGGTCCTGCTGGAAATATGCATAGCTACACACACAGACCTGGACCCTCTACCTGATCTTCCAAAATGGTTCACTTCAGCTTTCCAGATGGGTTTTGATGAAACATGTAGACGCTCTGGGTACTGTGTTAAGGACTGTCATTAGTGACCAGCATGCAATCCCCGGGGATAAGTAACATGTCACCCCCTGTGCTGAATGAGCGGTATCAGAGTGCTCGGGGAATGGAGGTAACGGTTAATAACTCACCAGTGAAGCTCCATTAATCGCTCATAAGATGCCTAGCACTGGTAAGAAAAAAAAGGAATCATGTCATGATAAAGAATATTTTTGTGTAGCCCGAAGGCAATAAAAATGGTCAATTCCACTGAAATCGTAAGTGTGCAGCAGGACAAAAGCGTATTAGCTAAATCTGAAATGAGGGACTGCTCTGAAGAGCATGCTATCAATTTGTCAACAAGCCTCCAGCAAGCATTAGAGAGACATACAGATTGTTCCAGAATGGGAGGGTGTTTCCCACAGATGGAGCCTCAATTGCAGCAGGCCTACCACCCACCCCCAGCTGTGTATGGCTTGGGAAATGATCTCAGTCCATCTTTGAGTCCTTTATTCCCTTAGATGCTGGACAGTTACCATTCTTAGTGATGCCTTCAGAAAAGCAGACCTTAACCTCTAAATTAGCAGTCCTGTGTTTCAGTATTTTATCATATAGTGTTTGTGAAAAATAGTTACTGGTAGAGTTTTATCCAATATTCAAATGACATCACCTTCCAGAGTGGTCTACAAGTTTTCTTTTTAAAGCATCTTAGATCACCATCATGAAATATTGGCAAAACTGTCCCAAGCCTAGGGTTACTCACTGGGTGGCACTGTTGCTTCACACCTGCATGGTTCTAGGTTTAAATCCCATCTCTGCTGTGTGTGTGGAGTTTGTATGATCTCCTCCTCTCATGCAGATTTCCTTTCACGGTTCCCCATGTGCTTTATCGTGCACCCCCTTCTGGTACTAAACAAGTGGTTGGAAGATGGATGAACTGGCCTTAAATCTGTCATGTATATATCACAAGACCATCTCTAAGCAAGACCTGACTTAATGTGTATATGCGAACCTTCGTGAGTTTTCAACTTGGGGGCCAGTGATCTGCAAGGTGCAGTGCAGCCAGAGACATAATGTCAATATTATCATCCCCTTCTGGGGGGATTCCCACCCCACCACACACCACATTCAGAATGAAAAATATTCAGGGAGGACTATCCCCACAGAGCCCCCATTAGTACTTTGTTACTTCTGCGATCTCACACACACATAAATAATGTTAGGGTATCCCTAGTACAAGCCTCTTTTCATTTTGGGGTCCGTGGTGATAAGAAAGGTTGAAAAGCCCTGCCTTAACAGACCACTCAGTTGACTAGCCCAATAAAATAAGAAAATACGAGCACTCACAGCCAAAGAGATAACGAAGATAGGAGTGGCTTCAGAATATGAAAATGTGACTCAATGTTGCTGCCAATCTGTGGGACAATTGGAGTCCACATTTGATCCCGGAGCTCCTTAGAAAAGCTTGAGCAGAACATACAGTTTCATCAAGGACAGAGCCACTGAGCATGTCCGCCATACACCATAGATGACATCTGGGGATCTTTTTGGGATTTCTTGAAATACACTGTACCTTTTTCGAGTCATCTTACCACAGTCTTGAATTCGACTGACTAGAGAAGCTACTGGAATCTACAAGTTCAATTTTGTAAGATGACAAAACGGAACATCAGAATAGTTCTGAACACATTGCCAGGCACTATAAAGGTAATACCACTAAGGTACTATTCAGAATCTTAACATTTTTACTCCTAGTCACACTGAAAAGTGACACACATCCAAAGACCGAAATGAGTAAACAAGCCCTGGATTCTTCATCCACTGGTTATCAAATGAACTAGTGTGGATTTTTCTAGCATTTCTATGCATCAGCTGCAAATTCTGCCATTTCGATGCAAACACATTTGGTGCCCTTAAGCGTTGGTGCACGAGCAGGCATCCCAAGTCTGACATAAATGTCAAAAAATGAAGAGCTTATGTCAACATTTTAAACACAAGATTGTCGAGGCAACTTTGTTGGGCTCCTGCATTCAGCCTCGATAACTTTTCTGTTACACAGCTAATTTCCTCCCAGTTGCTTTAATTGGATGGCAGTCTGTTCAAAAACGTTTTCAAGAATTGCGTACGAGACATTTTTTTAGACGAATGTACAATACGGTTAGTGTTACGTCTTCATTAAATTCTTCCCATCTACATCTTGTAAATTTTGCAGCCTTTTTTAACCAGTGATCCAGGGATGACTTCTCCCAGAACCAGCTGCCATTCGTTTTCTGGCCCCATGCAGATAGATCTCGGCTGTTTGCCCTCATCAAATATGCCCCTGTGAAAATGTAGATGCCCCCCCCCCCAAAATCCATTCACATAGTCAGGTGTTTCCACCCTCCCACTGTCCTGTACACCCACATGGATCATGTTAGCCTTCCATGCATTTCCATCGACGACTCCTGGAAGGCAAATTGTTTTTACGCCTCGTCAGGTGGAAGACGCTTTCAAGGTCACTTCTCTTTCGATGTGGAGATGGTCGTAAATATTCATCGCTGACCCTGGTGGCTCCTCCATGGAATGATGTCCACAAAACGCCTCTGTGGTTTATTGTTTATTGGGCCTGCCTGTCTAATTGACGTCAATTGATGCCAATTAGCTGCAGGCAAACGTGGATGAAGCAGGTGAAGGCTGAGTCAATGGCAATCAAAAAGCTCAATTAAAAACCTTTGTAATTATATGTGATTTATTATTTATCTTTGTACAACTTCAGTTATGAGTGGTCATTTGCATATAGATTCAAGGTTATATATCCGATTAACACTGAAATGCGTTTTTCCCAATCAGCAGAGTTTAACGTTTTTTAAAAAATGAAGTAACAAAAGATTTTTCTTCTACCACCTATGATATGGAGAAGAAGATTTATAAACATGTTAGATTAATATTTCAACTGGGCTCGTTTTTCAATGTACAAAAAGTACATTTACAGGCTTCATGCGTTTTCCAAACCACCTTGATCTTTCATCTCTTGATTCATGGACATTTTGCATGAGAATTTCAGGTTTATGGACTTAATCTTCAGTCTTAATCTGAAGGTAACTGAACTTTGACAAATTGCAGCTGTTCCTGGGACTTGACCCAGCAACCCCCCCCCACCCCGCCGACTATAAGCTACTGTCCTTAGTCATGCTACTGAGACCCACTGGAGAGTTTTGATAAATGCACGTGACAAATGCTAGGGCAAGGTTAATGACAGGGTAATCACCGGACCATTCTCTGCTGACAGTGTTCACAAAAACCCCTCCCCCATGGTGGGTTTGAAGCACCTTAAAAAATAAACTACCATATTTTCTGACATGCAGAGGAAAAAAATGGTTTATAATTAGTGCATAACTGCACAATAAAGGTTAATCTCAGAAAACTTCAAGTAATTACAGTATTTCACTCTTTGGTCATCTGTTGTATTTATTAAAACAAACTGCTTCAAAATGTGAAAAGGGCTCTCTTGGCCAATGCTGGCATATTTGTGGATAATTTGACTGGGTTTAAGTGTCTCTTGCAGGTTTTCTTTCTCATACACCTCATACTTTGAATCATGCCAACCATTTTATTGGACTTTTCGTGCTGTTTCCTTTATGAAGATTTTACTTGAAGACTACATGGGCTTGATAGACGTGAACAACAGCTGAATATCAATCCTTTGCTATCTGCCTCACAGAGAGGCACATTTTAAAATCACCTTCTCATGTTCTGCTAGGACTTTTTCATTACACTCTATGAAACAATGGAGTTTGTATGGGTGTAAAAACAACATCCACCTATCTATCTATCCATCTATCCATCCATCTTCTTACTGCTTATCCTGGTCAGGGTCATTGGGTGGCCTGTAGCCTGTGCCATGGAGTATAGTGCATAAGGCTGGGGTACACCCTGGATAGGATGCCAGTGCATCATAGTTTTAAACACCACAGTATGATTAACAACAATGATTAAAAACAACCTGGATATTAACAATAGGGTTTCCTCAGAATTCATGATTTGTCTACAGACCTCAGATTTGAGACTGATTTGATATTCAAACCTCAGTGTAATTTCATAAAGACTACTGAGTCTGTAACCCATATCTTTTACCGATCTCATCCTCTGATGTCAAAGTTTATATTCAAGGACAGCAGCTGAGCATTAGAGCACCAGATGTGTTGGACTTCGATGAGGCCCTAACACCCCCCCAATCTCCTGGCTCCACAACAGGCCTAAACATGGGGCCAACAGCACAAGATGCAATGGCCCCATCACCGTGACAACAGGCAAACTTTCAATGTGACTAGCATTCTAAGTCAAACAATAATCTGTTGATTTGTCTCCCAGAAAATAGACAGGAATATCCAGGGAACTTAATTAGACAGATGCAGCAGAGCAGTTGGGCTGTTCCTTCACCCCCACATCCCTGACAGAGGCTGGCAGCTTCCACAGACTGCCTGTCGGGGCATTCCATTCCACCAGATGAGACCCATTTGTTATGAGGACAGCGATCCCCCGAGCATCTCTCACTAACCAGCAGCCATTTTTTCAATGGCCCAATTAATTCTGTTCTAATTGATTCAAAGCACACTTAACCCAGCGAGACGAGGTTCTGCCTGAGGAATGTGGAGTCCAGAACGCTGTTTTCGCTAGGATGGTGAAGAGAAACAAAGACTGGTCCCTATGGGGATCGAGGACAGATGAGACCGTCCCTTTCAGAAAACGGCCTCAATGCACAGAGATTAACCCCAAATTTTGTACACATCCTTTTATGGTCCCATATCTCAGAGAATGCCCCCAAATATACAGATGGGCTTACATGCTTGACAGATGAGTAATGGTACCCATCCAATTTTTGCATCTAATAAATTTTAACCTCACCGCCTGAGCTGGCTCCCCGCGGCTCCCTATTGAGCTTTAATTCCGCGTCACCTCCGAACACTACGAGAACAGCCAGTGGCAACTCTGGGAAGTTCGCCCCTGTAGCCAACTGCAGCTGTGTCCGCCAGTGACTCCTAAAAGGGTAGAATCTGCACGTAGTGCCAGGATTGTCCATGGCAGGGGTGCCGTCAGGTAAACGTCATGTCTAACCCTACGGCCATGTCAATTCCTGAGACAAAATAACACCCCAGGGAGACCCGTGCATGCCCCTTTGCCTAGAAAGGCCAACGAATAGCTGAGTACTGCTGCTTAATGCTGCACGACCAGGCCCAGGTTCCGGATTTAGGAGAGCACTGGACGGCCAAAGAGACTGCAACTGTCAGCTCAGTGCTCCTTTTCTTACTGTATACATGAACTGCATCATCCACATATACAGCAGTCTGTTGCGGAGAGCTGAAAGCACTATATATGCTAATCATTACCCGCATTCTTACTTCTGTGCAAATAGTGGATTTAGGGAGAGTCTTACCCTTACAGTGAAATCGATACATCTATATCACTGAGAAATGTGCACATTTTAGTTATATGTCTGAAGGATTAATCCAATTTTTTTACTCATTTGTAGAAGTAGAAATGTTTAGTGTAGTGCTTTGTGTTATGTATGTTGTTCAAGAGAGCTACAGCAACATTCAGTTCACGAATCCATGTACTATACGAACCACTATGGTTTTCTTGCGTCAGCATTACCCTTTTCCTTGCCAGCATCTGGGCAGAGTTACGTTAATATCTACGAAATGAAAAAGAAAGGCCTCACCTGTCCACAGTCATAAACAACGTTGTGGGGGATGGGGGTCGCACAGCACTTCCCAGCAAATTCATCCAGTGAGAGTTCCCTCCGGGTGGGATGGCGTGCACGTGTGCACAAATCTTTGAACTGTACAATAATGTAACGCACGCAGGAAGGCGCCACACCAGGAATGATTTTCAGAGATGCAGGGCAGCCAGAAGAGGCGTCTGGGTCACACCACCAGATGGATCTGCCTTTCCAGGCTGCGACTTGTTCCACCCCCATCCATGACCTTTGCGCCTACGTTTGGGGAGGAGAAAATAGAAACTGGGAGTAGCAGATGTGATCGTATTTTATGCCTGAGTTGCTGCCTTTCTCTCACTGCCAAACATTCTGCCTTTTGCGAACGCATTAACCTTTCCATACCTTCAGTAGTCCAATGAGGGTTTTTTGACTTTCGTCGATCAATCTCTTTTCAATAACTGCTTAACTGGTTGGCGGCAGTGATCCAGGAAGAGCAGGGCAATGGGCTTTAATGTTCTGTTCATCGACGGAGAATTGTACACTCACGGATTTACCTGCACAATTAGTGCAAGGCTGAAAACACGCAAAACATCGTGCAGACGGATACACACTGCCGTCTTAAATAAGATTTACGTTCGTTAAAGAAAGCAAACACTAACTTTCAGGTGGGAAGATAAAAAAATGTCTACTAATTAGTACAAATTCTGGTAGCAAATTTAAGCAGCATACTAGACGAATCCGGTGAGTTTGCCTGACAATTGGGAACTTAGTAAAATCGGTCTCATTTCCTTCTTTCTGGAATCCTTCTGGTGTTGGGGGCGTCTGTGATGCAAAGCTGCATGCCATCTCATGCTACTTAATGTTTACCCCATCGGATATTCTTTCCATCCCAACGCAATCAGTCCCCTTCTGGGCCCACGACTGAGGTCACTACCAGCAGAAACCAAATCGTGCTTAGGGAAGCATTTTCTCTGCTGTAAATAAAAACAAAACAGAAAATCTATGTATGTTTTAACGGTGTGTACAGTTTCGCTCACTCACTTGCGCCCAACACATGGAGGTATGTTGGTTTTTGTTTTATTTTTCCGTGCACAGGCTAGTACAGTAACATACAGTATTCAGTATTAAAGTTTCTGGGCGAGGGGACAGAGACTTCTGAGACAGATTTATTAAAATGATGCACAACAGAAGTGCCCACCTGTCTCCAGTGCAAACCGTGATGGGCGATTCGCCGATAATAAGGGGATACAACAGCAGCGGTCAGACCGGCCCTCCTCGGGTTTCTCCTCTTTCCTCAACCCTATTGAAACATTGGGTCTGATTTGTATTTTCAGAAGCCCAAAGTTTAAACGAACGTCCGGTGTTCTTTTCTTTCTATGCGTGATGCACTGGATAATAATAATGGCACTTACAGCAGATAGAGCTTCGCTTGGCCACATAGCACATTCAACGGGGAGCTCCGGAGATTAAATGTCTCATATGAGTGATAAAGCCATAAAATACCTGACCACCAAGACAACACGCGTTGTATATTACATTTTGATAAAGCATCGGTAATTGCTGTATTACAGTGAATGGTATAATAATTACTGTGTCCACGTTTGTGCAATGATCGTGTGGCAAAGTGAAAAAATAAACACCCTTCCATTTGAGGTCATCCTGCACATTTAAAGAAAAACGATATAAATTCTGCATTATACAAAATGCTTAAGAATACTTACCGTGCATACTTTGATTGCCAGTATGGGGCAACGTTGATTTATACCCACACACTCGAGTCTAGTGAGCCATTGCGTAAAAAATACTCGAAAATCCAAATGCCCTTTCAAGGTTAGTAAACACTTAACAGAGATCTGTCACCGCAACTTATTAGTCATTAGATCAACAGTTATGGAGGTTCTGGTACTGTTATGCACGCACCCACTTATGCCCATACTAAGGAAACAGTCATTGCCAAAAAATTCGTTTCCTCGGTTGGAACTGGTGCCGTACCTTCGAGAAAGATCTTATAAGATATTACACCAGTAAATATCCATGTGTATAAACTGGCTAAGTAAATAAAAGACAAAAAAAAATCAGTATTATATCCGATATGGACATATCAGTTTTCTTGTGAATTCAATTAGAGGTGAATATTGACGCAAGTACGATAATAGGGTGTTTTCCTTCATTGAGCTTTAAAACTGTATTAATTCATAATAAGGTTTGACAGGTGCTGCTCTCCGTGAGATTATGGACTTTACAGCGGATGGCAGGGTAGGTTGGTCTGTCACAATCGAGCTATTAAAGTGATATTAGGGAGAGATCAAACCAATCTACACTGCTCAAAAAAATTAAAGGAACACTTTTTAATCAGAGTATAGCATCAAGTCAGTTAAACTTCTGGGATATT